>JAMLFT010000897.1:0-35539 GCA_026544285.1 Pachyrhizus erosus | reverse complement strand
AATTTAATATGGCTTATATTTTATGAGTTAGTTGCATAATTAATAGTTGAACCCAATCTTACTTACATAAACATAAATTAAATTTTATCTAATGTAAACCAAAACTTTGATTTGTTGACTGCTCACGGAGTTTTAAGATATTTTTTTTGTTGATTATGATATCGGAATGAAATGTTCACCATCAAAAATAGTGAGAAATCTTCATTGCAGACCATAAATGTATATAAGGTGTATATTCTCCTCCTAATATAGTTTTTTCTATAGTCAAAGACCAATGTTCAAACTCTAAAATATATTGTTAAACGATATAAGTCATCACCGCATGTGTCAATCAATGTTAGTGTTTTAAGATTATCATTAGTATAAGATTGTCTTGAAAGAAAACTCATGTCTGACTAAATGAAATAAATAAAAAATATCAATAAGAGAAATGAGATAAGGGAGATGCAGTGAAATTATAGGTGAGGAAACATGTAAAACCAAAGGGGGAAGTGTTGCTAGACAGGATGAATGTCGAGTAACGTTTGAAAAAAATATTTTAAGTAATTTTACATAAAAATAAATAAATAAGGAGAGTGTGTATAACAAGTGAAGAATGCAAATAGCAAAAGACGACAAATTAAGTAACCAAAATAATTACACATCCAAAATATTATTTAACAATGAGAGAGATAAACGAAAGAAAAATAAATATTTAATAAATGATATGACATGATGAAGAGAGAAATAAAAAGAAATAAAGAGTGCTTATTAGGTGTTTAAAAAATTAGAATATTCAAATATAATTTCCCTAACTAAAACTCAATAAGTTGCAAATCATCATGTCATAACTCAAAATTCATTAGAGGCTGGACGATTCTTATGAGATTTGTTATAAGAGACATTTTTAACGTTTTTTAATATAAGAAATACCATGATAAATAAATGGATAACAATATAAATAAGTCATAAAAACCTACTATAATTACTGACTTAAACGTTAAAATCTTAACATGTAAATTATTAGTTCAGCACATGAGAACTTGTGAATATTCCATACAAATATTCCACCTAGTGGACTGGAGCTAAACAAATATGATGTTAATTATATATATATATATTTGAATAACGAAATTTCTTAATAAAACTGCTCTGACTTTGGATAGCTGCCACCTTCATATAATTTTTTCTCGTTGGTTTAGTTTTTATTTTTTGTAATAAACTGAATCGATTATTGTATCCATGAAAGCGAGGATTTGTTTCTCTTGTTTCAGCGGAACAAAATGGTACTGCTAAGAAATTTTCAATTATATATGTAGTACTGATTATACTTTATATATTAATAAATTAAACTATAATTGAAATCAATGGTAACACCAAGCCAACAGGAGAATAGTTGAATAGTTAAATGGTCCCCTAAGTTTGAATCCTCCATGTCATTCATTGATGGCAATTCTATATTGTGTCTTTCAAAACTTTGTTATATCCAAAGCTATAGAATTTTTCTTTAGTGAATGATTCCACTGAGTGGTCTAAATGATGTGATCCAGACTTTACCTATCCCCACCTTGAAAGACAAATGCAACATTAATAAATCATAGAATTTACC
Organism: Pachyrhizus erosus; assembly: GCA_026544285.1. Lineage (NCBI taxonomy): Eukaryota > Viridiplantae > Streptophyta > Magnoliopsida > Fabales > Fabaceae > Pachyrhizus > Pachyrhizus erosus. The sequence continues at coordinate 33,951 of JAMLFT010000897.1, read as the reverse complement.
AAATCCTTAATAATAAATAATGTTTTCAAGATTAACATTTTCGAAACGTTTTCATTCGGAATACACAATAGTAATGCCCTAGTTATTTTAACATCAGATAATGATATTTAGATATGTTTTTTAATTGACTAATATATTTTTAATTAAGGCTATTCATTGTTGAAAAAATCATACACGCGTGTCGTTGTACTAACTTTTTTCTTATGTAACTCCCCTCTGATAGAGACAGCACAACTGTAACAATCTCTGCACACTGTTCATGCAAAATTGCAAATGGCAAGTTCAAAATTTGGAGTCATTCATTTATCAATAATTCGATTAAATGTCTAAATTGATGAGTTCATGTATGTAGCAGTGAAATGAATTTGGTGTTATAACCTAAATGACTTCAAGAAATAATTCAATCCTTTGATATTAAATCCAATATTAATAAACTATTTTCTTAACTATATTCTACTAAGGTGATAAATTTTTTTTTAATAAACTTATTAGTAAACACTTCTAGAAATAAAAAAATAAAAAATAAAAAATAAAATATATTAATTTCTTTATAAGTTAAAATCAACTTATGTTTTTTTAACTTTTGAAAAAAATAATATAAAAAGTTTTTATAAAAGTTAAGTGTATAAATTTATTTTAATTTATGCAAAAAATTTAATTTATTTTATCTTTTTATTTTATCTTCTTGTAAGTATTTATTAAAAAATTTATTCAAATATTCCTTAGATCCAGATTGTTGCTGTCACAGTCTATTTTCTTTTTCACCAATTACTGTTGGTCATCACCGTTAGCTTTGAGTAAAAGGGTTTTGTTTATTTCAGCATTGATCATGTATATGATAGATTCGTGGAATAGACAAATTATGTCTTCATAGTAGACTACAAGAAGATGTCATGACATATGAAGACAAGTAGTTGTTGACAGTAGTGGGATCAAATTCTCATTCCCCCAGGGTTTTCAAAATCTGTAGATGAAATTCAGTTTGACAATAGTATATAACAAGAACTGAGTGAATTTTCATATTAGGATGGCAAGGCCACATGTAATGGTTGTTCCTTACCCAGTACAAGGGCATGTGATTCCTCTAATGGAGCTTTCACTGCTCTTAGCCAAACAAGGTATCAAAATAACTTTTGTGAACACCAAAGATAACCATGATAGGATCATTAGTGCATTTCCAAGTGGGTATGATTTATTATCTCAAATTTGTCTAGTGTGGATATCTGATGGATTAGAATCCTCAGAGGAGAGGAAAAAGCCAGGTAAATCATCTGAGACAGTCTTGAAGGTTATGCCACAGAAAGTTGAGGAGCTAATTGAATGTATCAATGGATCAGAAAGTGAGAAGATTACTTGTGTCCTCGCTGATCAGAGCATTGGATGGGCACTTGATATTGCGGAGAAGAAGGGAATTAAAAGAGCAGCTTTCTGTCCTGCATCAGCAGCACAATTGGTGTTGGGATTGAGCATCCCAAAGTTGATAAATAATGGCATCATAGACAAAGATGGTGAGTTCATACTTCACTGATTCTCTGTAGCTGCAGCATACAACAAAATATCCTTTACTTTATTTTTATTTTACAATGATATTTTTTATTAAAAAAAAAGCAACAACTGCATCGTTATTCAACATGAGACTTTCATTGGTAATCATGTAGTAAATTTAAGAACAACATAATCTGCCATGTCATATTTAAAAGATATCATTAGGTGGAAAAGGAAGAAGGCATATATGATTTTCCAATTCTTTCCTGAAACAGTTGTAGACTCTTTAGTATATTTGTTGAGTTGAGTTCAATGCCTCCTTTTATTAAGCTGCTACCACGTCAAACCTAACTAGTGACTTGACAGGCAAGCGCTACATATGTCACTCTAATATGATGTCAATGAATCAACCCATAAAAATCACAACACCTTAGGTTACTCATTTTGGGAATTAATAGACCAAATTCTCTTATATGTGAACTCAGAATATACACTAAATAGAAATGAACTAAGTGTAAGAATAGTACAATACTATTGAGAATTTTAACCTGAAAAACCTTCTCGATTGAAGTAAAGAAAACCATATGACTCAAAATTTCCCAACTACTAAAATTTGAAAATAGAATTTCATTGCTTCTCTCTTGATTCAAGGTGATCCTTCTATCTCACTCAATAAAGATGGTTTATCTCTCAATTCTCACTTAGTATGATGAAAATACAACTTTCTTTCTCCAAAAGAGGATTATGGAAACTCTCACATGCCACTTTTGCTGTCTTGAATGGGATTAATGCTAATGGGATCGTTTCACTCCTCACAAACTCCTCACAAATCTCCTTATATACAATGGAGAAGCATGGCTTCTTTTAATGGCGAGTAATAGATGACAATCAATAATAAACCTGTAATTCCTCATAACTCCTCACATCATTGTGAATTTCTAAATTGAACGTGTCACTCCAAAGAAATTTCCAACATGCGAACTTCCTAAATTGACATTTTTTAGTATAAAACTTTTCTCATAATTCCTGACATAAAACCACAATCAAGATAGGTATGACTCATTAGTTATTTATGTATTAACATTTAAATTATTCAGGAACTCCAATGGAGAAACAGGTCATTCAGCTATCGCCTACAATGCCAAGTGTAAGTACAGAAAACCTTGTCTGGGCTTGTATTGGAAACAAGGCTGCTCAGAACCACATTTTCAAACTCATGGTGAAAAACATAAACTCCATGCAGAAAACCGAGTGGCTGCTTTGCAATTCATCTCATGAACTTGAGCCTGCAGCATTTTTTATGGCCCCAGAAATCATACCTATAGGGCCACTTCTGTCAAGCAATCAGCTTGGCCACTCTGCTGGCAATTTCTGGCCACAAGACCTGACTTGTTTGAAATGGCTAGATCAACAGTCACCATGTTCAGTATTATATGTTGCATTCGGAAGCTTTACAACTTTTAGTCCTACCCAGTTCCAAGACCTGTGTTTGGGTCTCGAACTTTCCAATAGACCTTTCCTATGGGTTGTGCAACCAGACATCATAGAAGGGTCAAAAATTGCACATCCAGAAGGATTTGTTGAAAGGGTGGCGGACCGGGGTAGAATGGTGGGTTGGTCACCACAGCAGAAAATTCTAGGCCATCCTTCAATTGCTTGCTTCATAAGCCACTGTGGTTGGAACTCCATAGTGGAAAGTGTCAGCAATGGAATCCCAATCTTGTGTTGGCCTTACTTTGCTGATCAGTTTCTAAATAGGAGCTATGTTTGTGATGTTTGGAAGGTAGGATTGGAGCTTGAACAAGATGGGAGTGGCGTGATCTCAAAAGGTGAAATCAGAAGCAAAATCCAGCAAATTTTGGATGATGAACAACTGAAAGCAAGGGCTAAAGATTTCAAGAAAAAAGTTCAAATTGGCACTGGACAAGGTGGTTTGTCAAAGAATAGTCTAGACAGCTTCATTAGGTGGATAAAAGCTTAGAATTTACAACCATGCTTTCAGATTCCTTCAACACCCCCCTCCTTGTGATTATGTGTTTATATGCTCCTTTCTATAATGATTTCCTTACTTTCCTTGGTGCAGTTGTATTATAATAATAAAATCGCAAACACTTCAATCATCACGTAGATGCCATAATTTTTAACCATGAATTCATCTAGTGTATGAGTAAGTCCACTATAGTCTATACACATCATGATATGTAAGCGAGACTGAAGCTCATGCACCTACTAGTGGAGGTCCCTTTCACTGCTAAATAATATTAAATCCATGGGAAACTGAAGAGCAGTCAAGATAAGAAGCATCTGTCAAGATTCGGATGTTTATTGCTCTGCCACCCTTTCAGCCTTGGCTTTCATATATACTTCAGTCTTTGCTTCTTTAATAAGCTACCTTTTCTCTTTTCTAAAATATATTTATCATCCTATTATATTTGTTCTCAAATACCTACCTATTTGTTTTCTTAAAGCTTTAACCACACTTAACATTGAAATCTGTTCTAGCCGAGATGGACCAAATTGATGAGCTCGAGATGTTCTAAGTTGATGTAATGATTTGTTTAGAACGGACCAAGTTAGTGTCTTGGCAGAAATAGAATAAGTTGGTATGTTGGCTGAAATTTGAGGTTTTCTAATGACAATGAGCTCTACAACAATGTTGAAATTAAAATGGGTAGTTACATGTTAAAGGCATTTCAACACTCATTCAAATTCAGTAAATATTCAATCAAAGTGATGATATATAATAAATGTCCATCTTATATAATGATGTTGGTTGCTATTTATAGAAGTTTAAAATGGATTGGATTCTTTGATATGGGGTCTAAGGCCTTTCAAGGGTAACATTCCCTTAATCTCATATTGAAAATCTTACTCTTCGAGGCTGATTGTGATTGATCAACGATTGGGTCGAGCCAATTACATGGGTTGGATCTCAAGTCCAATCCAGGAAAATAATCCTATCCAATTATATGGCTTTGAGATGCATACGGTGTATATGCTTCACATGCTAACTAGGAATTCTCTGAAAACATTACATGCCAAGCATCGAAGTTTTGACTAATTAATTTGTCATTCTACAGAACTTTCAGCTTACTTCCTCTTGTGTTACCTTGCCAATTCTAAAATTGCTAGAATTCTTTGTACTTGGCAAAGATTTTTTTTCTCCCCACAAATATCATTATTCAAAGGAATCAGTCTAAGATGAACATTCATTCTTCACTTCTTTTAGTTGGAATTTGAACATTGATTCATCATACTGTGAAGACTAATCTTTTACTAGACTTAAACCCTCATTGGTGTGCTTCCCAAAGATAGTAAAAGTTAAAATTCACCATGCATTACACAACTCCACTAACAGAATTGAGAAAAGGAAACAATCAGAAGTCAGATATAGATTTAAAACATCACTATATCAACTAAGCTATCATCAGCCCCCTGGCCTCTGTAGTATGTGTTTCACTGTTTCTTCTCAGGGCTGGTCAGATCTATTCCCCTTCTATGTTGTAGGTTGTGTTTCTAGTGTGGTACTAGTTTGAAGAGTTGTTTAAGCATTTGGTCAGGCAAGGGACCACACAATGTTTGATCCTTGCTTGGTGTCTCAATCTGTTTCTTTTCTACCCAAGACACCCCCATTTCCATTACAGCCTAGTTGGAAGATTATGGGCTGAGTCCCTGATGATAGTTACAAGTCCACTGCACAAGTTGTCCACTGCACAAGTTGTCTAGTTAAGACCCTAGTGACTGAGTAGTGACCACTGGCCTCTGACCACATCCCCAACCCCTCATAATAAGTTATAACAACTTCTTTGCTTCTTGTTTAGAGCACTGCTCTTTCATCATCAATCAATGTCCCCGCTTTGTTTGTTTGATTGTGGTGAAAATGGATGCAAAGAAAGTGAATTGAGAGAAAAAAAAATAATGGCTATTTTACTATTTAGTTCATGAGGAACATGGAGGCACAAGAAAAAAAAAAAGACACGAAATTCACAAAAAAAAAGGTTAAGTGGAGAAAAAATAGGAAAGAAAAAGATATTGAAAGAATTATTAAAATAATAAATCTATTCATATATTTGTCTTCTCATTATTATATTGAAAAATATAAAATTACATAATTATTTTTTCATTTCTTATTTATTTATCAAATAAAATAAAAAATTTCAAGTAAACAATATTTTGATCCTTAAAATTTTATAGTCAATCACATTAGTTTATAGAAGACGGGAGTCACCATTTTTATTCTTGCAAGATGAAAATTTCAATCAATTTAATCTCTGAAAATAATTTATTCCTTTTAGAAACTAAATGATGTGAAAATAAATACTAAATTAATAAACTATTTCACATACGAACATGATATTTTCATCAATAAGAATTTGCATGACCACTCCAAATCTTTAAAATATTAATAATGTTTTACTCGATTTTTTTTTATTATTTTCTCTTTTATTTCTTTTTCTTTCTGCATCCAATGAAAACAGCATGTGACATTCCCTTATCTTCAACACTTCCACTTTTACAGAGGCTACTCCACCTTTTTTAACAATCATATCTAGAACTATTGTAGGATCCACAGATTTTTGCATCAATGATGGCCTGCAACAAAGATTTTTCCATCAAACCAGTATCATTTTCATCTCCAAGAGAAATTGTCAGTGAATGTGAGTGGCTGAGTGCTATTCATAATCTCTGTATCTTGAATTTGGATACTCTCAATGTTAAGTTATTGTTTGATCTTACTATGATTAAAAAAAAAATAAAGACACAAAACAATTACAAAGAGATGTATTATTGTAAAATTAGTTAATTTTAATCTTGTGTCTTTTGTTTTTCACAACAAAACATGAATGTCTAGTCATGAGAGGATCCTCGTCCCCTTTCCAAGATGCAAAACTAAGTTTTCCTTTTCACCTTGCCTCTCTAGCTTCCTCTAAGCAACCTAGCATTATCAGCAATTTTTCTATGAACAATAACCGGACCACATTCATTTGTAACACGTGAATGGTTACAAAAACGAAACTTCTACACTGGTTAGCATGATGACATACAGATATTGACAAAGCTTACAAGAGGTATAAGAATATGGCAAAAGATTATGGCCCTCAAAGTATTATATATACGAGACAAATCTTAAATGCAGTGTCGTAGATGTTTTAGATTTTTTCAATTGAAATTGGAGTATCATCTTGACAATCAACACACACATGTATGACCTAGATCAAGTAAATGGACTTTTATTAAGGAAGTGTAAGAAGAATGAAATTTATATACAAAATCAAATCATAAAATGTTAAAATTAAATCATAAAGTCATGTGTACCAAAAAAAAATCTAACTCAGTTGATTTAATATGATATGTGAATTGTTGTAAACATGTTTTTTATTCTTACAGATAAAAAAAAGTCATAAAGTCATGTTATTTTTAAATAGTTATATGATTATTAAATCATTTTTAATTTTAATTATTATTTTAAAAATAGATTATTTATATTTATTTTTCTCATCTTATCATACAAAATTTATAATTTTTATTTTTTATATAATAAGATATATTTTCATTTGATAGATATAGAAAGGAATGAAGAATCAAATTACTCTCCTTTATATCACCATTCATTTTTTAAAATTTAATGATTAAGATTAGTTATTTATTAAAATTATTTGATTTTAAGAAAATATATTATGAGAATGAGAAGTAATATGAAATTTTTTACTTTAGTCTTTTAAAATAATTTTATTTTAATTTTTGTCCTTTAAATATTATTTTTTATTTTTATTTTTATTTTTAAATTTATTAATTTGTCATGTTATTAAAAAATATGACAAAATAGTCTCATGTAATTTTTTTCATGTAAATCATATTTTTAATTTTTAATTTATTTAAAACAGTTGATGATATCAAACTTATTGATAAAATATTTAAAAACACAATTTATCAAAAAAAATTATACTAATAAATTATTGATATTATGATAAATTAATAGATTGTCAATATTATTGTTATCTTGTTAATTAATATTGTTACTTAAAAATTAAAAAAATTTAATTTTTTTTAAAAATATTTTATAAGAATAAAATATTATCTCAACTTTAAATTTTCAACGTGATTAGTGAGCAATAAACGACTGATATATATATATATATATATATATATTTTTAAAAAAACTTACTACCGATATATATCTGCTGTATAGCCATATGTGGAAAAGAAATTGCCACTCTTCCCCACAGGATTTTGTAACAGATATATGGTTTGTCGGCGGAGAAGTTAGCATGATCATGTAAAGTGGTGGGAATAGAATGTTAAAACTTGACTATCTTAATATTAATGGAGATCTGTTTCATGGTATGGGATATCCATTAGATTCACTTAGAAGGAATCCACACACTTCAAAATCCTTGTACAGAAAATGATGTCACATAGAAAACAATTTCTGTGTCCTTAATTTTAACATCTTTCTTTCCATAGTGGGCTATAAAGTGCTTTAGCTACTGACTCTATAGAATACTTCATGATAGACATCAAGCAAAAGTCTTCAATTGGTAGCCTAATAATAAGTTAAAAGCTATATACATGTTCAAAATTTGAAGACATTTTGAGACATATAAGTTATTCAAATAAATGGCTAGTCTATCTAAAGACCCACACTCTTAAACATGGCCTGCACACAAATTTTAATTTAGTATAGAACTAGTATTCTTACCCAAGGATGTTGGATTTTTTTTATCTTTTCCAAGATAAAAGCATGTGAGAATAAATTATTGTGTCTTTTTTTTTAAAAAAATGTTATAAGTCTCTTGTAATACACGAATTTGGACAGTAAATTTGTGTATGATCTTTTACATTGTATACATATATTTGAATTATTATAATGTATGTTACATTAAATATCATAACATAAAAATATGTGAGAATATTTAATCTTATAATGTGTGTAAAAAAACTTAAATGAATTTTAACATAATAAAACCCATTTTTAAAAAAAATAAAATTAGATCAGACAAAACAATAGATAAAAAATTTATATTTTATTCTTACTAAATTATTTTCATATTATCTAATATTAGATCCAAAGATATTCCTAAACATATAAGTCAAAATCTTAGAAAATAAAATAATCTTGTATGACACAATTGACTGAATAATGGTGTCCGGCCCCTATCTAGTGGCTATAAAATCTATTAAATGCTTGTGAAAGCTATAAAGTATTTCTTTAACAATCAAATGTATTTTCATTTAAAATAAAATATTTTGTGAAAATTTTATCTTTGTTTGATATTTTCAAATATTACAAATATCATATTTATCTAGTATAAATTGTTGATTTAAAAATCATTAAAAGAAGAATATTATTTTCATTCATTTTTACATATAAATAATTAAAACAACAAAGACAAAAATAAATTTTTTAAACATAAAGAACGTCTAATAATAATTGATTAAATATTTGACTTAAATTTATCAAGTAGTTTCGCATTGTCATTTCTTATAAATACTTCTAAAATATGATTCATATTATTAATGAGATAAATATAACTTAATCTCCGTACTTCGTAATGAAATTATATTTACAAATAAAATTATATTTATATTAAATTGAAATTTTAATTTAAATATGTTTTTGCATATATTTATCATAGCGATTCTTTTATAGTGAAATTAATATAATATAAACTAATGTACTCTCATGCCAATTATTATTATTATTATTTATTTTTATATAAAGAAAAAGAGAATTAAAGGGTGACTCTAGTAATTAGGACAATTCCTTGTGGTTATAATCCTGGAAGATCAAGCCAAATACTTTGCCTCAAGTCTGTGACTATTTTGTGTGATTATGTAAAATGTTTTAAATTTTAAAGGAAACAAAATATTTTGTCTCAAGTTTGTGACTAATCAACAAAAAAGTGAATTGCAGCAGAGAAAAGACGTTGAATGAATAAAATTTTGTTAAAAGGATATTTTGAAAAAATATACTGTTAATTAAACAGTAAAATATCTTTGCTAGTTCCAGACAAATTGTAAAGTTATAAATAAATTTATATAAAAAATTGGATCTTTAATAAATTGACACTTGTCAAAAGTTCAAAAGTTGAACTCTTAAAAAAAGTGACACGTGTCTGAAAAAGTTTTGTAAATTTATATAGTATATATTAGAGCTTATATCCAAGGAAGACTCAACAAAAAATTTTAAAAAAAAATGAATTTTTTTAAAAGATCCAAAATAATAAAAAAAATGGTGGGGACCAAACAACAGGAAAAACTTAAAATGAAAATAGACATATGGCTTCCAAAATTCAAAAAAGAAACACAAGTTCAAAGTTCAAACAAGTCTACCCAAACTTAAAATACAATGCTAAGTTGGAGGTTGAAGATAAATTAGATCAAATCAATTAACATTAAGGGAAGTGTTGGAAAATTAGTATCAGGTTAATGAATTAGAAAGAATTTAAAATATATGTAAGTAAGTGAATGATGAGATTAAAATATTAAGACATTTTTAGATAATCACATTGTTTAAATTAAAGATTTATTCTTATTATTGTATAATGAAGATTGTTATCGATATATTTTAACACACTTTAATATTAATTTAAACTAATTACAAATTTTTATTAAATAAAAGATAAAATTCACATAATTATATAATTTTTAATAATAAAATTATTAAAAAAATATATTACTAATATTTCTCAAATATATTATATAGAGTTTAATTTCATACTTTGTGAGTTAATAATTATTACAAAAATAATTAATTTATCATATATATTAGTTTATTATTAGATAGTAATGTGAAAAATATCTACATTATCACTAAATTATAATTAAATTACATTCTAATCAAATTATAATATAAGTGTAAACCGTATGTATTTATCCTATTATATGTTTGTTATTCAATTTTGTACATCTTTCTTGCTGGAGAATAGAAATAATGTAAAAAGAATTAGTTATCATTGGAAATTTCTTATATCATTTTCTACAAACAATTTTTAGAATTAATTGAAGATTAATTATAAATTTTCCTATAACATTCTCCCACTCATTCTTCTGCTTCTCATTAAATTAATGTCACGATATCTATCTATTGGATGTTTGTTGGAAGCCATGATACGAGTTCGAGAAACAATAATGACCTTTATCATATGACGTAATTATATATACATATATACAAATTTAAAAAGTACACATAATAATTTAGATTAAGAGAATTCAATCTCCTTGCAAATAGATAAGATCACTAGTTTCTAGAAAAATTTATATATTGTCTATAAAAAAATTAAAAATCAAAGTCAAGTCATAATTAACAGCCATTGTCATATTGATTTCATTAAAGAAGTATACTTCATTACTAATGTGATAAATTAGAAATGATCATTGGCATTTCACGGTTTTTTTAAAAAAGAGAGAGAGAAGAGATAATGAAATAAAAAGAAAAAACTTAAAATTATTCAATCGACACATGAAGGCTAGAAGTTTTTTTTTCTATTTTAATTCCTATCAATCATCTTCCAGCGTTTTCATGGCATTCATTTTTATCTTTTTTAATTTTAAGCATTATGAATCATATTCCAATGTTTTCACAGTTTCACTGCACTCATCCAAGCAAATCAAAGCTCTTCATCAGCCAAAAATTAAAGTACCATGAATAATGGCCCATTTGTTTTAAACTTATTTTTTAAATATACATTTTTCAATTAAATAAGTATTTATTTTTTACATATTTTTCTAAATTATTTTTTCTTAAAAAATAAATCCTATCTGTTCTTAGAAAGAAACTTTTTAAAAAATTACTTTTTCTGGGTTTAAAAAAACTGACCAATATTTTATATTAACATGCTTTTCTAACACAATTCTAAAATATTATTTCACTACACCTGATTTTACTTTTACTGGCAATCTTTTAATGGCAATAAATCAATTGCCAACATTTCATTATCTAATAAAAATAATATTTGGCTAATAAATAATTGTCAACAAAAAACCTGTTTATAAAAGCAATTATCTAAAATAGGCAGTAATATAGAGGGACAACACATTTGCATATTTGTTATTTGACATTCTTGTAAATTTGACATAATACTCGTCTTCTCCTTTTTTTTTGTATTTTTCTCTGAGCTCAATCTCTAAGTTCTCTCGACAGAAGCTAGCTAGTTCCTTCAATCTTAAAAAATGGTGAGCTTCCTCTTTCATTTCTTATCTCATGAATGCTTCATATATCTTAACAATCTTCGGTATGGTGGGAACCTGCATGAATTTACTATTTCTTATTACATTTTCTCCTATCTGAAATTCAATTCTTGTGTATTTGTGACTTGACGATTTTTCTCCTATTCCTAAATTCCTTTGTTAGTTCATGCAATTTCAGTTCTTGAAAAATAGTTTTGGACAAAGATTACATAATTTTAAATTAGAGATTTGATTATGTAAACATAAATCAATTTATTGCAAGGATAGTTGGGTTATTTAAAATTTAAGATACCTATCATTCAAATTATTTTGTTTGGTGAGTGATTTGGCAGTGCAGTGCAAAAACACTTTTCCATGTCATTATTGTTTATAAGCAAGCTAGTTATGCACATCAATATAGTAAGTGTAATGTATTATTATCAAAGCATGTTGATTTGCTTTAAAATCACAATGGTCTAGATCAATTGGTTTAAAATTGTCCCGATCAAAGACTTAAATTTTGTTTTCCCCCTTTCTCTACAGGTTCATGAGAAATTTCTATTTATACTTATGATTATGGTTCAGATCAATTGAAATTAGTTAGTCCTTACAATAAGGTAAAAATACATTTATATGTCTTCATTGGTGGTGCCTTCATCTAATGGGAGTACTTGTTTTAATTCTTTCTTCGTTTTCCTCTGTTACTTTTTAAGCTATATCACCTTAAACATAGGTTAGATTTTCTTTTTCCATTTTTTTAAAATTTATGGACAAAAAGTCAAAATAAAGTTCTCTATTTCATCTAAGGATTGTCTATTTTCAAAATAATAATAAATCTATATTTTCTCTAAGGGATGTTAAAATGTTGGTCATGTTTTTATCATTGGCTATGTTGTAGACTACTTGATATTTGTTATAACAACTTATTGATTGTTTTGTAAATTATTATATTTCGTGTATGTGATGTAGACATGACTTTTCTTAATATAATTTATTTTCATGTGCAGGTTGTTATAAACATTTATCGATGCACTTGAGCAGCACATTAAGAATCCAATAATTTCATATTTCTTCAAATACTCTCAATAATGCATATAGAGATGGTGCTAATTTCATCCAAGGAAAACTTTTAGGGACTAAGGAAACACAAGTTGGCACTTTCAAGGACTAATGTTAATTCTTGTTTTCTTAATCCAACTTTTATTTAAAAGAATGGTGTGATAATAATTAAATTACTCACTAGCCCAGTTCTTATGTTAATATGTAACTATGCTAAAAATTTAAGTTGTTTGGTGAATGTTTAGTGGCTTTTTGTATATTTCTAACATCAATTAACATATTTGTGTAGGGTAAATGTTAGATAAATCAATAATCATCTAATAACATTATAATAAAGATGGATTTATTAGTTAATATTTTTTTGTATAAACATTAAAATGTGGATTTTTTTTATGTACAAATATTTGGATAATTTATTTGTGAATTAATTAATTATTTAGAAAAAAATATTTGAATTATTAAATACATTTGTTATAAAAATTATTAATTTAATCATAACAATTGACTAGATGATCAAATTGTAATCTTGACATAGCATTATAAGTTTTTGTTGTTCTCACATTGTTAATGTTATTGTCCTATTTTCTAATGAGGATTAAAAAAAGATAGACCATTATCTTAGGAATACAATTATAATGTTTATTTTCTCTTCAATTCATGACCAATCATGTTATAATATGTATCTATTTTGTTGAAAAAAATTTATCCAATTTCATGATTTTAATTAATAACAAATAAAATAACGTAATGAACAAGTATGTTAGTAAACTTTAATGCATTTACTTCAAGTGTGCAATAAAACATTAAGTATATTATCTCACCATCCTAGAAGAACATTATTCTAAGATCATACATAAGTTTCTTATTATAAGAGCTTTGTCTTAAGATTATCTTAAAAAGTTTTGTCCTAGGCAATGTCATTATCAATTTAAAAGAAATAAAACACTTTAAAAGTCAAGCATTGAATTAAGAAGGTACCTCAAGTACCACACCTAACACTAAAATGGAAATAAGGAAACTTAGACTTTAAAAAATGTCAACATATTTTTTGAAATGTCTGAAAGAGAACCTAGATGATGTACACGAAAAATAAAAGAGTAAAGAGAGCACCAACAAAGTTAACGAGCTAACGGCGAAGGCTACCGAGATAATCAAACACTATACTTCATGCAAAATCTTAAGACATTAAGTATAAGGATCTTACTTCTTATATATCCTTCATGGAGCCCTTTTTTAAGAAGTCAATGTAGGACTAACAATTCACTTAATTTTTCAACAATGTCACTTATATGTGAATGAAAAGTTTTGCCTACTCACAATTTTTGTGTTACATCTAGATGATAGAAAACATAATTTGATATATCAACAAAATATATAAAATATTTATTGTGCATTTAATGCTTCAATATTCAAATTAAATCAAAGTGTTTTACACTAAAGACTCTCTCAAATATCTTTCTTGAATAAGATTATAAGTAGCAAACATTTTGCATTTATGAAGTGTTATCTACATAGAAATTATAATTACTCATCCCAAAAAAAATTATGTTTTTAATATACATTCTTTAGTTAAAAAATTACAATTAGTCAATTCATTAATTTCTATCATAGGATGATACATATTAATTATTTTTAGTTATACACATTTTAAAGAGATTTATATAAATAACACTTAAGAAAATGTATAGTAAGGGAAGTGAAATAATACTTAAGTTGTGAAGAATAAGTTTTTGCGTATATCAATTTCATAGCCAAAAATTTCTTAATAAGTGAAATAATTTCTTAGTAACAATTTTTTGTCATATAAAGTTATGACATACATACATATATACATGTATATAAATATAAGTATAGAACAATAACTACATATATATTATAGTTGCATAAATGTCTAAGACATTGATAGGTCTAAACTCACTTATTCTATAAGTGATGATGTATATCTATAGGCAATTTTATATATTTTATATGTATAATTATATAAAAATTTAAACTATTTTTTATGTAGTGTCTTATGAATATTTTATATTTTGACATCAATATGGAATGAAAACCAAGTGTCTTTTTTTCATATAAACAAAGTGACATTTTAAAAGTAGGTAGTTTCAACAATCAATTTTAACAAAGTAATATATAAAAATCAATTATTCTTTTTTTAAGCTTGACCATTTGATGAATTTCTTAATGTTGAAAATTCATTGAACAAGTTATTAATGGTAAATAAATAATCTCACAATTAACCAAATCAAAATATTTGAAATACCAAAAAGCAAAAAACCCACCAAAGTGATAAATATAATTAGATATTCTCATATCTTTTTAGAACCTATATCATTTTACATTGGAGCTCACTTATTAATCTTTATATTAATCTTCTAACTTTTTTGCGATAGAAAATAATTTATCAATTTTTTATAATTAAATAATTCTAACATCTTATTCTACATAGATAAAATGATAATTTATTCAATCTATTTTATAATATTATTTATTTTAGATAAATATTTAAGCAAGTTTTTTTTTCTCAAATAAAGGAAAACTATATATAAGATGGTACAAGAGCTACACAATCCTTTACAAAACAATCATGATCCAACATTCAATAATTAAACTTTATAAACCTAAAAACAAAACATGTTGCCTAATACACTCATAGGCAAAAGCCTCCAAACCCCCTACATAGCTAGATTAAACAAGTTTAACTCTAACAACTACTACATCTGTTATATTTGGAAAATAATATAATTCTTTGATATAATTTACTACTTAGAGTGTTAGTTTCAATTTTCTCTCAACACTTTTCTCAAATCTTTTAATTTTGAGAAAAAAAATAAAACATGATTGTAAGAATATTCACTAAATCTTAAAAAGAACCAAAATTAATACAATGTGATTTTTTTTTTTCAATTCATCCTCCTCTGGTATTATGATTTTGAAAATATTAACTAATTATTATACTATTTATCTCATGCATTATATTCATTGGGATTGACTTAATAATAAAGAATTGAAGTAGATACATGAGAACTTAAATTTGATCCTCATTATCATCATTATATAGACAAATAAAATTATCTCACACATTGATTTTTTAAAACAACCCTTAAATTTGAATACATTAATTAAAGTACTTTTTAACAAGAACTATGTTCTTAAGTTAATGATGAAGCAAAACTAGTAACACGTATTATATACGAGCAGACAAATGAAAATGGTAATTTTTATCTATGGCAAATCTATTTATTATTGAGTACATTTGTAAAATATTTGTAGCATTATAGAAAATTAATTTAAGGTAAAATTATGTTTCAAACATATTTAGGAAACAATATTCACCCTGAGATGTTGATGATTATAACATAATTAATGACTTAGATGACGAACATTCTAAAGATATTATATGTGAAAGTTAATATTATGCTCAATTATTTTTCTAACTTAATAATAATCATTATTCTTTTTAGTCTTAAATTCTTATATATGTACTTTTGTAAATTATTTGGATATATATGATCCAACATATTTTTGTCAAGAATGTGGCGTATTGATTTGGTATGATGAGAGAACTGAGAAATTTTGAAAACCTCAAATTTCAAAGTTCTCAATATGTTTTTTGCAAGGGAAAGATCCAACTTCTTACGCTTTTAAATCCTTCACAAATTTTGAAGTTATTTTTTAACAATGACATTAGGAGCAATTATTTTTGGAAACATATAAGATCATTCAACATGATGTTTCCTTTTACATCAATGGAAGGAAGACTTAATACTTCAATCAACGATGGGAATGAGCCCCCTATGTTTGTTATGAGTGGTAAGAACTATCATCAAATTGGGAGCTTACTATCACTTCTTGGGTCAAAACCAAAGTTCTCTTAATTGTATATATATAACGTTGAGAATGAAGTAGATAATAAAATGTTTTCGTCAAATGAAATTTAACTGTAATTTTTTGTATATTATATCTTTATATATTTTATTCATCTTATATCTTATGTTAAGATATATTTTATATATAAGATGGACAAAGATTACTCAATGTTGATTGAATTAATTGTGAACGACATTCAACATGCATTTGATGAATATAATCTTTATGTTCAATTGTATAGAATGGTTCGTGAAAAGTACTTCATAAATCTATGCATATTATGAAATTAAAACTTTTAGGTAAAAGAGGTTGTGACAACAAAACTCACAATCTTCCAACTATATCTAAAGTTGTCAAACTTATTATAGGACACTTTGATGTAGCAAATGTTGAGAGATATGTTATAGTAGAAACTTAGTCAGAAGTATTAAACACATTTCTATTTTAACAACATCTTATTTGCCATTACAATATTCATTATTATTTCCACATGGAGAAAATGAATTTAAAGAAGGTATTCCATTAAAAGGAAAATCACAAAATACCTCAAAGAAAAAACAAACAATTACAATCCAATAGTTTTTAGCATACAAAATTTAATCTTGAGTTGTTGAAGATTCACCATTATTGTTCGCTAAAAGGTTGTTTCAACAATTTTTAGTTGATGCATACAACATAGTGAAATCATTGAGATTGAATTATGTAATAACACATCAAAAGGATTTAAGAGTTGAGATGTATAAAGGTCTTATAGAGACAATACTATGAAGTGAAACTAATGCTACCCAGTTGCAAAAAGAATTATATTGTCTTCCACTTTTATCGGTAGTGCACACTATTTATTTCAAATTATTAGAACTCTATGAAAAATTGTAGATAGGTTGGATATCTAAATTTGTTCATTACATTTACATACAATAAAAAATGGACAAAATTACACAAATTTTTTAACAAAAACAAGGTCTTAAAGCAACAAATAGACCAGACTTACTTTGTCGTGTTTTCAAGATTAAACTTTATCAATTGATTAAGGACATAAAACAAGAAAATGTATTTGGAAAAATTAAAGCGAGTATGTAATTTTTTAACATATAACATGCACAAGTATTGACTTTATAATATTCAATTTAAATATTTTTTTTAGACATGTAGAAATATAATATGAAATTTTGTTTATACATTGTTTATTGATAAACTAATTAATTATGTTATGTTTCATTATGTAATAGAATTTCATAAATGTGAATTACCCTATTCAAACATATTGATTTTTTTACATCTCGAGTTCATATATCAATCTCATGATGATATTGATAAAATTATATTTTTTGAAATTCCTAATGAAAGAATTCATCCTATCCTATTTGGAGTTGTATCATTATTAATGATTTATGGATTGTGTGGTATTCAAAATAGAAAATCTTCTTGCATACATAATGATAGATGCTCAAAACATTTTCCTAAGAAATTTTTTGATAATACTACAATTGGTGATGATGGATACCATTTTATACAAAAGAATGGACAATGGTAAAACAATTAAGAAGGGAGATTTACTAATTGATAATAGATTTGTTGTTCCTTACAATAGATATTTTCTCTTAAGATACAATATTCATATCAATGTTGAATGGTGTAACCAATCATGTTCTATCAAGTATCTTTTCAAATATGTCAACAAAGGTCAAGATCGTGTTACAAAAACATTTTACTAAAGTGCAATGGATCAACAACTTAGATGCATTGATGAAATCAAGTTGTATTATGATTGCAAATATTTATCCTCGTGCGAAGCAACTTAGAGGTTGTTTGCTTTTAACATAAATTATAGAGTATCTTTTGTTAAGCATTTGTCTTTTCACTTGTCTGATGAACACATGGTTATATTAAATGATAAGGATCAAATAGATGATGCTCTAAACAAACCAAACAATCAAAAATCAAATTTTGTGTTCTAGATGGAGACAAATAGAAAATATCTGCAAGCAAAGTATTTGACATATAGTTAATTTCCTTCAATGTTTGTTTGGAAGCAAAATAAGAATGAGTGGAAAAAAAGGCAAAAGGGATTCATAGTTAGAAGACTATATTTTGTTCATCTAGGTAGTAGTGAATTATATTATTTGAGAAATTTACTTAATTATGCCAAGGGACCACGATCATTTCATGGTACAAGGATAATAAACAATGTTGTATATGAAACATTTAAAGATGTTTGTTATGCAATGAGTTTGTTGAATGACAAAAGAGAATATATTGATGGAATAATAGAAGTAAGCCATTATGGTATTTCCCATTACTTAAGGAAGATTTTTACAATTTTATTGGTGTCAAATCAAATTACTTAACCAAAGTTGATTTAGAGTAAAACTTAACAGTATTTAAATGATGACATATTGTAGAAACAAAAAACCTATCTTCTTAATAATGGTAATTTTAATTTTTTAATTATTATCATATTACTAAAAAATAAAAATATTATTTTTTATTATATTTCATAACATTCATTGATATTTAAATGCATATTTAATTCTGACTAATGAAGAGTTAAAAAAATTTGCTTTGGTTGAGATAGAAAAATAATTACAAAGCTACAATAGAAGCTTGCATGATTTTCCTAGCATGCCTCTACCAAATATGTCATTCATATTTGAATCTCATAACAAACTAATCCACAATGAGTTTAATTATGATAAACAAGTTTTGACAAAAAAACATTAAAAAATACTTTCATGATGACTCTTGAACAAAGGGAAATATACAATAAAATAATGGTGCATTTTGTTGAATTCGTAGTGGATTGTTCTTTATTTATGGATATCAAGGTACAGGTAAAACTTATATTTGGATAGTCATCTCTGTAGCTATTAGATCAAAAGGAGATATTGTCCTCACAATTTCATCAAGTGGAACAACAACACTACTAATACCTAAAGGAAGGGTAACACACTCAACATCTACAATCCCATTAAATATTAATGAAGACTCTACTTGTAAGATTAAGCAAGGTAGTCCTTTGGCTAAATTGATAATAAAGTCAAAGTTGATTATATGGGATAAGGCTTTAATGATGCACAAACATTGTTTTGAAGTTATTAATCAGACCTTTAGAAATATTCTCTATTTCTCTAAAAATAATAGTCTAAATATCCCATTTAGAGGAAATGTAGTTGTATTGGGAGGTGATTTTAAACAAATTATTTTTTTTCATACCAAGAGGAACAAAACAAGAAGTTGTCCTTGAAAACATTAATACATCTTATTTTTGGCAATTTTGTGATGTCTTAACATTAACTAAGAACATGAGACTTCAAACTAGGTCTTCAATATCTGATGTGAACCAAATGAAGGAATTTTCAAATTGGTTGTTGAGTATTGAAGAAAGAATTATTGGTGAAGATAATGATGAAGATGAGAGAATTGAAATTCCAAATGATATGTTAATAAGAAATTCAAGAGACCCACTTGTTTCAATAATTTATTAAACTTATCCAAGTCTTTTTTGGAGAATTTTACCAATCTTTCATTTATTTTTTTAAAAAAGGCTTATTTTAACACCAAAAAATAAAATTGTTGATATCGTAAATGATTATATGTTGACTTTGATTCCATGAAAGACAAAAAATTATCTAAGTTTTGATACATCGTGCTCTCAAAATGAAAACATTGATAAGCAAGACAATATTTTTTAATACAATAACAATTTTAGATCTATCAAATCATAAGATAACTCTCGAAATAGGTGTACCTGTAATGCTGGTAAAAAATATAGATCAATCATCAGGACTATGCAACAATACACAACTTATCATTACCTAAATGGGTAATTATATTATTAAAGCAAATGTTATTTCACAAAGCAATATTGAACAAAAGATTTTTATTTCAGGTATCGTTGACTCTCTCTTATGTCAATTTCTTTTAGATTTCATCACAAACAATTTCTAATTGTTCATTCTTTTGTGATGATAATAAATAAAAGTCAAGGACAATCTCTTAAACATATTAATATCTATCTTCCACAATTCATTTTTACACATGGGCAACTATATGTCGCAATGTCTAGAGTTACCTATAGTAATGGTTTAAAGATTATTATCATTGATAAGAAAGGACTCATGAAGTTGTTTTATGCAAGGAAGTCTTTCAAAACTTAAAATAAGTAAGTTTAATCTCATATGTTCATTATATATACTTTTAAATTTCATTAAATATTATAACATATTTTTTATTAATTATAATTATATCTATCTTATTTTATTTAAAATTGCAGATGTTCAAGATACTCAAATATTGTAAGATAATTTGTATTTAAAAGTTACATCATCGGTATTTGTGATGTATTTTATGTTTGGATCATTTTTTTCATCTTATATAAAATAAGTTGGTAATAGTATAAGTGATTGTGACACCTTATTGTTTTTACTATTATTTCATATTTGTTTCCTCTATTGAATACAATAATATATTATTAATTTATTTATATCATATTTTTTACACATTTTTTATTTAAACATATTTATATTAAATTATTGCACACAAACAAATTTCTATTAACATCATATATTAATCTATATAAAATGATTTTTAAAAAATTTAAATATAAATCTACTTAAAGTAATTTTAAATATTATTAATTTCCAATTTATATAAATTTAATACACTAGTGAAAACTTAAATTTGATTTTCATTAACATCATTATGTAAAAAAATAAAATTATCTCACGCATTAATTTTTTGAAACAATGTAAATTTTAAACATTACTTAAAGTAATTTTATCCCTTCCAATCACATGTAATTATATATTTCTTATTTATTTATTTATTTTCAATAATTAATCTTCCATCTTTAATTAATCCTACGAACTTCGTATCCTAACCAGTATTAACGATAGCAATAATTCATGAAAATAAAATAACGGATAAGACATTGCCTTATGGCCTTACCCTCTTCACGGCACTGCTCTTCTCCCATCTCATTGGATCTCCCCACTGACTGAGTTTTCTCTAGTGTTTATACCAGAAAAAAATTATTTTTTAAATAAAAAAGTCTCTTTTTTATTTTGTCTTTGTTCCAACGCATAGGACAAAACAAAATTGCTTACAGGAATAAAAAAAATTCGACAAAACACCACATAGTTAAAATTTATTAAATAGCTTTCCAATAACAAACAGTGTGTATGTCAGTGAACCAAACAACAATAGCAACAAAAGTGAAAACACACACATACACATATATAAGGACAAAGTGCCTTGTGAAAAATAGATACAACCCACATGATGTTTTTAAACCATTTTGGGTTTAATTAGTTGGGGTTTTGAGGCAGAATTGTTAGTGGGCTGGGAAATTACACAGAGAAGGATTTAACAACCCTTGAATATTGGCTTTTGCACATGGGTTCATTGACTCATAAGTGAAGATGTCAAGGTCATGACAACCACACAAGCATGTTCATAAGAGCCCAGGAATGAGGGCCTTGCTGCTAGCTGTCCATGTCACTCAGATATTCATCTGAAATATCAATAGTCAGCATGATGAGGGCATGCCACCCCATAATTCTTTGCAGATTGATGCAGCCAGATAGCTAGCTGCAGTGACTGTCTCTCTATGTGTGTGAATGTCTATTTGCTTGCTCTATGCCTTTTTTCTGAGAGAGACTCTCATCACTCTGTGTGTGTGCCATGCACTAGCCCATGCTCTTAAATGAACATCACTAGAGGTAGACACATAATAATAATAAAAACATGCCCTCTCTTTTATGTCAATTGCTTAGCACCTGATGACAAATATGTCATTTCCATTGAAATTCAAATTGCTTACCCCATGGTCTCAATCAAAAATTTTAACCATAGACTAGCTATAAATTCTTTTGAGTACAAAACTTAAATGCAGTTCTTTAAGTTATTTTAACATTATTTTCAGCTAGAATTAATGTTTTACCCTAATAGCCATATTTACCTTGGTTTAAATGTGTTTTCATTTTACTGTAAAAAAAATGTTTTTATTTCTTTTAATTTAAAGTGTTTTTAGCTTTGGTCCATCAATTAAAAATATGTTTTTTAATCTTTTACATTCTCATAATATTATTTATAATCTTTCAACTTCATTTAAAAAAATAAAAAAACATGATCTTAGTAATCCTTCAAAAATTAAAAACAATATTTTACAAAATTTAGAAATTAAAAAGATTGTTTTTAATTAGAAGATCAAAAATAAAAGTATCCTAAATTTAAAAAACTATAAGTTTTTTTATGTACAGTTACCACAGCTAGATTGACACCGAGATTGGCGTAATCCAAACTCTTTCACTGTTAGGAAGATCCAGGTGGATTATTTTTACCTTGAATGCATATGCAAATTATCAAATAAAAAGTTTAAATTCTTTTTTTTTCTAATTAAAAAACAGCGTAAGAACAGCATACAAATTACAAAGTAACATTTAAGTTCCACGCATTCTTATTAATGAAGTTTAACTATTACAGTATTACAATCACTAGCTACCAAGTTTAATTTTTCTAATGGTGACATCCAAATTGAACAGTGTAAGTATCAATGCCAAGGTCCATCATCCATCTGTTACTCGCCTACTTAACGCTGAAAGAAAAACGAGACTCGTTACTCTGAAAAAAAAATTTGAAAAAATAGACATAATTTGGATACGGGTACATTATATTTGTCTCTAATCAATCTTCTTATCAAACAAAAAGTGACTTCAATTTCCCTTAAAATTCCACTTGACAACAAAACCCCCCTTTCGTTAATTGCTTACATATTTTGCAAATTTGCTTGTGCAATGAAGGAAGATTGAAGAAACACCATCCAATGCCAATGCTAAAGAAACCAAGAAGATTAAAAAAAAAATGGTTACATTACATGCATTGGACTTCTTTTTTGTTTTTTACAAATTCTGAAATTCCCAACCTTTCTTTCTCCATTTCCCCATTCAAATTTCTCTTCTACCAAAGTCCCTACCCAAATCTAATAAAATCACAAAAAAAAAAAAAAAAACACTAGACCAAAGATCTCTTCTTGTTTTTTTCATTAATGAAGGACAAAAGAAAACATGTAAAGAGAAACACAAAAGAATAATAAGAGAGTGAAGTGAAGCTGCTATAACAAGAGAGCATGTTCATTTTGATCCAGGTTGTTGTTGTTCCCATAATAGTGAATGAGTTTCTGGAGAACCACAACCCGTGTCCTTAGCAAAACGATGTAATCTGCGGTTTCCTTGAAGAGCTGGTCGGGTTTCACAACACCTTCTCCATGATTGTGGGTTGTGGGGATGAGGCTCTTGAGAGCTTCAAGCTTTTGAGAAAGCTTATTGGACTTGTTGCACTTTGGTTTGAATGGGTCATTTGTTGTGGTGCTTTTTTGGTCATGTGGCTGTCTTCTCCTTCTTGTTCTCTTTGTGGCTCTTTTGAGGGAGAGTTTGTAACTGTGCCTTGTGATTGTGGTCATGGCCACAGAAGAAAGAAAAAAAATAAAAGGTGAATAGGTTTGGTTTGGTTTGGGATGTTGTGATTTTTGGGTTACACTGGGTGACCAGAGAAGAGGAGGTTCTGGGTTTAAGTAATGGGGCTTTAAGAGATTGCCACTTGATGATGTTGGTTACTACAGAAATGCCACTGCCTTTTTTATATAAAAAAGTAATAATATATTCAATATTTCTTGTGTCAAATTTGTCGAGCTAATATGTTAAAAAACTAAAACACATCATATGTCAAATGATCATGTGCCAATAAAAGATAGGACCCAATAATTTCGGGTGTCAAAATTTTTGTGAGTTACATTATTTAATAATTTTATATAAAAAAGTATAATTTATTAATTTAATAAATTATTTTTTAAATTTTGCATATCAAAATTTATATAATTTAAATATATATTGATATATTTACTTATATTTTAATATTTAATATAAATTACAGATATTTTTATAAGAAGTGATATTTTTATTTATGTTTTAAATAACATAATATTGATTAAAAGAAATTAAAGCGATAAAATATCAAATTTTATTTAGGTAAAATTTTATTTAGGTAAAACTTTATGAAGTTAATCTATTTTATTGAAAATTTTAATTTAACTATTAAACTAGTTAATTTCCTATTTTTTAAAAAGTTTTTTATTTAACTATTAAGAAGTTTTTCTAACTATTAGTTTAATTAATTTAATTAAGTGATAAAAATACAAAAATTTAACACCTGATATGAATTGATGATGTGCCTTCAAATAATATGCTTGATATATTTGTCTAAAAGCCAGACATAAGAATTTTTAATGTTAATTTAATTAATAATATACTTATGCAGAACCACGAAGTTAATGTACAATTTTAGTATCATTTTTTATATATAAAATTCACCACTTATACTTTTGTGCATCATTAGCTAAGCGTGTTTCAAAAACATATCCAAACTTATTAAAAACAGTTAAATTATATTGAAAGTTCTTTTTGTCTCTTATCAATTTTATTTACATTTTTTAATGGAGTGCTAATATTAATTAACGTATTGAAATTGTGGTGCTCAAATAGTGCATTCTTTCAAGGCATAGGATGAGTATTTAGAATTATTATTAAACCGGTTCGAGTTAAAAGGAACATTTTATTAAAGATATTTAATCAAATTTTTAATAAAATTAATTTTCATAAAATTGATCGATATTTTACACATATAATAACAATAAAAATATAATTTTTCACATGTAAAATATGAGGAATCTATCTATATTTATATATATATAATTATCATCCACATGTCTCTACTCGTTGATTGATCATGGAAGCAACAAAATACAATCACAAAAAATTTGACACATTTGTTTTAGCCCTACCACATAACTAGTAACTCAAGATTGTCCTCATTTAAGATGTTGTAAGAAAAGCAAGGTAAAAATTCCTATAACCCAAATAAATAAAAGATATTTTGTCAAACAAAATAGGAGACAATTTTATTCTTTTGCCCCAACTAACCAAATATAAGGTCCAGTGCAATTAATCCTCATCCCTTTGGCCAAACAAGCATTGTTAGTATAAAAAAAAAAACAGTGGGACCAAAAGACATAAAGAATTGGATATTTCCATGAAAGAAGGGTATGCTTGTAATTTCACTATGTAGAGGACACTAGTTAATTTCTTATGTGACCCAAAATGAAAAAAGAGAAAGCGGGAAGAGAGGCACAACTTGCGAGCCAGAGAGGCAGAAAAGCCTGCCCTTCTGTAACGGCACATGTGAAGGTCCCGGGAACTTCACATTATTCTTAATTACCATTTTGCCCTCCCAATTATATAATTACACAACATTTTTTGGTTTTCATTCATATCATATCATATCATATCATATCAATGTCATGCTCTTTGATTAAAAGATTAAAAATACTAAGTGTGTCTTCGTTGCTTTTTGTATTCTAGTGGTTAACTTTGGTGTGCATATTTTTTTGTTTTCAAAATATTCATTGTACCTCTTAAAGTTTCTTGTCATGTGGTGATAGCTTTTGATTTGTGCTTTCCTTTTTTTCAATTTCTTTTACTTATGCTTTGTGAATCTTTTTTTCTTTCATCGTTTTGAACATGAAAGGCTACACTCAAACTTGAAACTAGAAATCAAAGTTGTCTTTTTCCTTCTTAATATAATATATTACAGGCTATATGTCTACAAAAGTACAGTTGAATTGTTCGTTGATACAACTACTGTTGTAAATAATTTCATGATAAGGATTAGTTGTAGAGTTTTATTTCCTTTTAGAAAAATGATGGAAGAGTTTCATTTATAATGCTTGTGGTGCATTTCTTTGTTTGTTTTAAGTGGAACGTTGATGATATTTACTTCATTAAGCATTACCAACCCCCACTTCAGGACATTAATACTTTTGAGGTATGATTCACTTATAGGTTAACTTTTAACTTATATCAATTAAATAATGTGGGGTTTTGTCTTGTTAAAAAATTCTTACATACCAGCTGCTTAGAGATTCAATTAGTAAAAGATGTATGGAGTATTTAAATGATTTTCTGTTTTGGAAGTGTTTCAACAATTTCATATCATTGCTCCCTTGACTGAAAATTTTCACATTTGATACTCATATAGTTTCATTGCACAATATACATATACTCGCACACACACATATGATTTCTTAACATAAATTTTTTTTAATCAAAAATTAATTAGTGATACGACTAACATCAATTTATCGTACAATTACTATAATCTCTCTTGTTTTCCCCCTTTCCAAAGGATTATCTGTTTTTCTCCCTTTCGGAAACACATTAATTAAACATTCCAATATTAAAAAAAAAAACACGTACAAATTAAGTGTATGGAAGAAAAGACTTATGCAGTTGTCGTGAATTGTGTTATTTGCACATGAATTCACACGTAGATTATATGCTCACCAATCCTATCATAAAGTATAATATTGAGATTAGATTTGAAAAGGTTCATAGACCAGAACAATAGGTGTTGAATTAAGCAGTCCTAAATCTACAAATGAAGAGTACTACTTGAGACAATAAAATATTTCATGAATTGTACCTTGGATGTTACTATTAGTTTGGCACTATCGAAAGAGGACAAAACTCATAAACAAAGGTGAACAGGATCCCATAATAATAGAAGATTATATCATATGGGATCATTCACAAATTGTAGCAAGATAGACGAAGCTTCTCTTCCATAAAAAGCATATAGATACACTCTTGAAAAAAACAAATGAACAAGGGAAGAAAGTGGAAGGGCATTTGGGTAATTTAGGTATAGAAAAGAGGGTGGTGTGGTGAGGCTAGTTGTGTTGGGGGTGTGGCTTCCCCTAAAGAGTGCATGTGAAGATGATATGGGCCAGCAAGGCTCCCTTACAGGAAGAGAGAGAGAGAGAGAGAGCACATGGCTAGCACATGAGGGAGAGCCGGATTTGGAATGCATGGCCTTTGAGGAAGAGAGAGCATGTGACAAAGGGGGGACAGTGAGGCAGCATGAAATGTACAGCATGTTCTGCACATTCCCTGCATGGAACTGATCAAGTGGCAGCTATCTAATGTTCTCTTTCTCCCCCTTCTTCCCTTAGAATATGCAATTAATTAGTCTTAATTAGGATTAATGGATTTGCTCCAGGGCACGTCTATTATGTCTAATGCACAAATGTTTATGTTTATGTAATCCACAAAATAATGTTTATTGTATATAACTAAATTTATAATAATATGATAATAATTTATATTAAATATTAATATTTTTTTAAAAATTAAAATTTATCTTAAAAATAAAGATGAAAAATATTAAGAAATTTTTTTTAAAATATTTTCATTGAAGAATGTAAAAATTTATATATACTATTTTAAAATTTAAGTTTGAATCTAATTCAATTTAAAATTTAAAATTATGAAATAAATTTTATTTATTTATTTATATATATTATCTTAGTTATATCATGATTTTTAACTTATACTTCTTATTTTAAAATGGAACATCTCAAACATAATGTTTGTGAGATTAAATATTTATAAATAGTTTAATAATGATCATATTAGATTATTTAATAAATCCAATAACAAAAAAAATATATTTAAATAAATTTTAATATTATATTAAAATTAAATTTATATTTTACTCAATATTTTAATATAAGAATTATTTTTTATTTTATATAAATTATTTTGGTTATATTACTTATAATAATGAGATCTTTAACATATATTATTAAATAATTAAAATTAATATATTTAAAGTAACTTATAATAAATAATAATAATCCTAATCTTATTATACATAATTAGATGACATGTGAGTATATTTAAAATAAATTATATATATATATTTGGTGTATTATAAGGCACATGTATGTACTTGGTTTCGAAACTTTTCTATTCGGCATGTGTGACAAGTGTAGGTTCTACATGTGACTCAAACGGAGTCTTTAGCGTTATCCAATTGAATTTGGATTTGAGTGGAAATAAAGAGCTGCTTGATCCACTTTCTCACATAAAAAGATATATATTTAAGTAGATCTTTTGCCTTTAGCAATATTTGAATTCGTTTTAATTCTATGATTTGGAAACATCAAAAAGTAATAGACATGACCATGTTATAAAAATAATTAAACATTGAGAGAGAGATTAAAATATTTGATGTTATAATCGTATATTAAAATTAAAGTATATGACCAAATCTTTTATATACGCGCATATGTATGAAAGGAATGAAATAAACATGTGTACGTTATTGCACAAAATCAATGTATTAGTTTGCATCGAATTAATTTAAAATTTAAAATTCAAGTGTGTGGTTGTACAGTAAGGTTCTTTGATCTATTGTCTGGCTTGATTCAATTTGAGAATTGGATTTAAATTAAACTAATTTAATTAATTGCTTCATTTTAGAAATAACTATTCCTTAATTCTTAAAAATTATTAAATAATTAAACTACTTTACGATTCATGATTCCAATCAATTAATCAAATATCACTAATTATTCTTTTTTATATTTAAAAATTTAAATACGTGTCAAATAAAAATTAATCAAAATTATGAATGATACAAAATCATCAAATATTTTTTCCTAAATCCCGTAAAAATTGTGAAAAACTCATAATCATAACTAGTTACTTACTTTGAACATAAAAATTAGTCGATCTTATTCGATCCACTGTGCCGCTCTTCCAAATACAGTATTAGTTTAAGAGTTTAATTTGTATATATAAATAGTATCACTGTAAAATATATATATATATGTATATATATATTCAAGAAATTATTAGATGATATTAAAGTTGCATCTGATTTATAGTTCTGACCAGTTATATTGACAATTCATGAGAAATTATGATAGTACAACATTTAAGTTAATTAGTGTAAAAATTAATAAATTTATCATTTATAACATTTTTTTATTGGATGACAATTTTAAATTTTATATGATGAATACATAACTATTTTTTTCTCTAAGTATAACGTGATTTATTCAGTTAATTCTATGAATTTACATTTGAGGAGAGCAGCCTTTGGTGTGGTCACATCCATGGACATCAATCTGATAACAACTAAAGATAATGTCTCCAATTAATATCACAAAGATGTAGCTAAATTGGAAAAGAAGAGTGAAATGAAGCACTATATTGCTTGCTCTTGTGAAATTGAGGTTGGTTCACATTATGGCAGTGTGCACATGCGTCTTAATAAATGTTATATACAGATATATTATTAGAAAAACCAACTGACTGAAATATATGTTAATAGGCATGCATATGTATAAGTACTTTTGCAGTGCATGGAGCTCAAGTCATTGTCTATCCTGTACAAACAGAATGGGTTTTGTATGGACATGAGGAACAAGATGATGAAGGGAATGGGGGATTGCCCTGAAGTGCAAAGAGATGTGATGTAACATCTTTTGGGTTTCATTGATAAGCACCACTTTAACTTGCTTACAGTGGCATGTGCAGGTTCCTCACTTGCTTTATTCCTTTTGTTTTTTGAGAAGGAAAGAAATATTAGCTGCCACTGTGTGTGTGTGTGTTTGTATGATCCTATGAGGCATGAATGAGTTAGTGAGTCACTGATCGGTACCTTGAATTCCCTGATTTTTGGTTGGAGGACCATGACCCACACATATGCCAACATGTTTTGTCTAACTTGATACACCTTCGCTTTATGCTGTTCAGCTTTACTACCTGTTGTGACAAGCTAATTATCATGTAAGCCTAACCATGGTGGTTGTGGTTGGCCTTGACCACCCCATGCTACTTGAGATGTTAGACTTATCTTTAGAGAAGTGACATATATATATATATATATATATATACAATAATTTTTTTTTTATAATTTTTAAGTATTTTTTTACTAGAACAATCATACTTAAATCGGATAATACCTTTATAAATTAATAATGAAATTCTTACTTTGGATATTTAATATAGTTATGTGTTCAGAATTTGAATTTAAGACTTTTAATTAAACTCTAGTTAGTAGAAAAGAGATAATAGAGTTTGAGTAGTGATTTTGTTTAACCTGAGTAGAAAGTTGTGTAATTAATAAAAATAAAATAAAATAAAATTGTGTCATAAAAGATACTGAATTAAAATATAGAAGGATTAATTCTTGAATAAATATATAATATTAGGTTTTTCTTAGGATATTATGTGTTGCTGCCATTCTCAAAAAAAAAATGTTCATATATATGAATTGGTTTCCAAAACAAAAAAGCATTCATATGACAAGAATGAAGGATTTAATGCAATTTTAGAATGTTGAAATCATACATAGATACAAAATATAGTATCCAATCAAGAATGCGTAACTATGTTCATGTTAAAATTCATGATTGTTCATTGATGAGAGAGAAGAGAGATAGTTTTTTTGCGAGAAAAAATTATTTCCTTCCTTATGAGTGTTTGTACATTAGTGCAAACTGTTTAACAGAGAAGCTATTTTTTTATTTTCCATGTAAGGAGAGGCACTTCTATTAAAATTAAATGACTAAACCCATCATGACTCTTATGAAACAAAGTCCAATACTGTATTCATTAATTAGCTCCATGTCATAACAATGACTATTGATTAAAATTAATATATTAATAATTAAAGAATAATTTTTAATAATTAATTAATCTAACAAAGTTAACAAGTAAATGAACTTGTTAGGCATTTTCCTCCAATAAATATATAATTTGCATCAAGCAAAATTTCAAGCTAGGACTAAAGCAATATAAATAACATCATTCAATAATGACCATCCACCATGAAATTAACCAAAACCAGAGGTACCGTACAAATTGGTGAGCGTGTGATTCTAAAAAAAGGAGGATTTTGATGGTTCTCAGTGGGTTTGTCCAACAGGTTTCAAGGTGAGATTTTGATCATTGTGAACGAGTGATTTTTCTGTCAAAATCTCAATGCTTGTTCATTGAGATCATGAAAAGAACTCTACTGAAATCGCAATGCTATTATTACTGTGTTGTTATTTTCCATTAGTTGTGTTGTTTAAGTATGTATTTTCAAGGACATCATTTTCTTCTTCAAGAATATTGTTGGATCATATAGTTCGTTTTTGTGTATAGCATTTTCTGCTAATAACGTGATATGTTCTGTTATGATTGGCCGGGAGAAAGAGAAAGGGGTTGTTCTGTGCATGAAAGCCACAAGAGAGGGTAAGAGATGGTTTTTAATTAGAAGCTATTCAAGGACTTGTTTGTTGTGAATAACGAGTTTTATGATGGTTGTCTTTAACTTGAGTTTGAGATGGACTATGAAAAATATAGATGGGTCAATTTGTAAATAGTTTTATAGAGATTCAATCGTAAAATAACAAGCTACAAGGATGAAGAAATGTGTGAAACTTTGTGCAATAGGTTAGATACCTTGTGTAATGATTCTAGTTTTGTGCATTGTAAAGGGCACCTAAGAGTGCATCCTAATCAGATTGAAAGAAAAGAGAAAAAAAATTGATATTGATAGATACCTACCTATTTTGACAACGAAAATATGGTCAAGTTTTTCCTAACAAATAATAGTGTATTATCTCAAGGCTTTAATGATACTTTTAAAGTCACGAATCATAATAAACAAAGAAATTAAGAAAGATTAAAAATAAGACTAAAAAAATAATATCTAATTCATATTAATATGACAATGATGAGAAACACAATAATCATAATAATAATAACGACGAGTTATAATTATTTTAAAAAATAATAATATGATAATTATATTTTTATAGATTTAATTTTTATTTTATAAATTTTTTAAAAATTTAAAAGTTACATAATATTTAACTAAAATTTTAAATATTTTAATTTTAATAATTTATTATTTTTAATCTTAATCTAATTATTGTTATCAGTTATTCTTGAATCCTCACCTATTTCTCATATTTTAATTGTCTAATTATCTAAGATGATAGGTAATTGAAAATCAGAACCGTGCGTGGAGGCAGTTCTTTTTCTATTTCACTACGTGGATGAATGGATTTGGTGAAGCAGAATTCAAAGTAGAGCATAAATTAATGCAGTATTTAGGTGGATTCGAGGGATGGAATTGTGCCATTTTGCTAGAAGAGAAATATATCTTTTGCTATATTAGTTTTTTATTATTATTATTTGTTTGTTATATTAGATCTTGTAGCATGTTGCAACGCATTTTTTTATTTTTTCTAATTTTCTAATTTTTAGAATATTTTTAATTATTCAATTTATTTACACAACTCAATTCAATTATTATCAAATTAAATTGAGTTAAATTATTAAAAAAAAGTATGATTTTAATCTAATCTAACCTAATTATGTTAAATTAGGTTCAACTTACACTCTTAAAAAAAATTATAAGGGTCCTTTTTTTATCAGGAAACAAAAAGGGTTTTAATAATATAGTTCAAGGTTGAGCCCAAATAACAGAAAATGAAAGAATTAAAGACAATACTCCAATACAGCAATGGTGGTGCTATAAATTGGGTTTTTGTTTGTTTGTTTGTTAGTAATATCTTTAAATTGGGCCAAAGTGATGCTATAGTTTGCACGTGATTATTGTTTACAGTAATGGTGCTAATATTTTTATATTTAGTTGCTAGAGTCCACGTTGTTTTTTTTTTTTTAGAGACAATTAGAAGGAAGCATATAAGGTAAGTTCTTCATTTTTGTTGTTTTTTAATTGAAATTAATATCGTAATATGATTTTTAAGAAATTTCTTTTTACATATATCTCAAAATAGTACATATATTTTTCTCTTTAATTATTCATATTTAATATATCATTTCTTTTAATTTTAGTTAACTTAAAGTGTTTGTGTGTGTGTTTTTATGGTAATAGGGGGCTAAAAACAATTCTTCTGTTCTGAGTATAGTCACTTAATTAAATATCATAAAACATCATTATTATGAGAGACGATTTAGATAGTTTTATTTATATTTTATGAACTTAATGTATTACTTATACTTCTTTACATTTGTATACTGTTGAAAAAAAACTTGGATTAAAATTAAGAAATTACAATTGTGAATTCCAATTCATAAAATAAAGAAGAAAGAATTTGCTGTTTTAGAAATAAAAAGTACTTTTAAATTCAAACATGCACTTTTACTATTTATAAGTTTAACTATGTTAATTAATGTTTTCCTCAAAAAAAAATGTATTTTTACTAAAAAAAAAACATTTTGCATTAACTTAATGCTTTAATTTGAATCTCTTTTAATTAATGCATTAGTTTTAATTAATGCATTAGTTTGTATCTTTTTGACTTATTTTTTTTTTTGTGTACTTTAATTTGATTTTAGATCAAATTTACACTATTTGCAGGTCTTCTAAATGAAAAAAAAAATAATTTTAAAATAAAATATTTATAATTGTCATTAACTTTATGGTAGTTATTAAACTACCTCTATT
>JAMLFT010000896.1:0-35546 GCA_026544285.1 Pachyrhizus erosus | reverse complement strand
AAATTTATTAATATTCTTCTACACTCCGTTTCTAACTTATTGGTGCGTCGCACGAATCTGTGCTTTTGTATGTATATATATGTGTATATATATATATATATATAATTTAGTCTTAGAAAATTTCCTTGTCTTGTCATTTATACTTCATTTGAATTTGAATTTCATTTTCATTTTTCTATTTAGTTCGCTGGCTGGCAAGTCTCCCCGCTCTCACCTCTCTCATTCTGTCATTCACACAAATATAAATATTAATAAAAAGTTAAATTATTATTTTTATTTTTAAGTAAAAAATTGTTTTGTTTTTTTGTTTTTGTCTTTGTCTGACTGAGAAACACAAAGCTGAGGCGACGAAGAGAAAAAGAAAAGGCAAAGCCGGGGAATGAAATGAATGATTGAGAGACTAAATCCAACCACGGGAGCTTGAAAACGGTGCGTTCCACTCTCCTCGCAAAGCTTCCAAACCCTAACCCTAGCCCTAACCCCAACCCTGGCATTTACTCAGTCGCCGTCGACGAAGTTCCGTTGCCGCTAACGCGAAATCGATCGATTTCACCTTCTCGGGAAGAGCGAATCGATCTGAGAGAAGAGGGAGAAGGAGCGATCTCGGAGTGGAAGCGAAACGATGCCGTCTCACGCGGATCTGGAGCGTCAGATCGAGCAGCTGATGGAGTGCAAGCCTCTGGCGGAGTCGGAGGTGAAAGCGCTGTGCGATCAAGCAAGGGCGATTCTGGTGGAGGAGTGGAACGTGCAACCGGTGAAGTGCCCTGTCACTGTGTGCGGCGATATTCACGGCCAGTTCTACGATCTCATCGAGTTGTTTCGGATTGGAGGCAACGCACCCGATACCAATTATCTCTTCATGGGTGATTATGTAGGTCAGTCACTCTTCTTCAATTCAATTTCCCTTTTTTATTATTACAAAATTATTTTTTTTTCTTGTGTTGTTAGGGTTCTGAGATTTTTTGTTGTTTTGGTAAGAAGGCGTTTTTTGGGGGCGGGGCTGAATGTGTAATTTGGTTTATTAAATATTGAATGAAATTATGACCAGGTCGATCGCACGGTGTTGAATTTTTTTAACGGATTCTTGTTTTTTTTAACTGTTAATAATGTCTGGGTGAATTAAATGAACTCGCTTGCTTCCATATTTGTGTTTCCATGTTGTGTCTGTAATGATTAATGCTGAAATCTAATGATAGTAACCTAAACATATGGGGTCCCCAAGACTTGTTAGATGGAGGAGAACTGTTTAGTGAAATTTCTCCCTTTTGGTGAGGAGATTGGCGTGCGTCAATGATAGGGATTTTGCTTATGGCTGCCTCGAAATTGAAATTCTGGGTATTAGGTATTGTTATGCAAGTGTGGTTGTATTGGCACTGTAGGTGGCCGGGTGGCACAAGGAAATGAAGAATTAGTGAGATATAAATGTTAGCACCGGATGCACAGTGAATTGTAACAATCCTGACTTTTGTGATTTTCTGTGTAATTTTAGTTTGTGTTGGAAGAAGTGATCCATGTAGCTGAACTCATCTAGTGGGATAAGGCTTTTTTTGTTGTTGCTGTTTGTGTTAGAAGTGAAGCTTTATTCATCAAACTGTTGATGGACAAATGAAATTGAAAGTTGCATCAGCAGATTTTTCTAGGATATCTGTGAGGGGTAAAGCTCAGTGATGTCTAATATGTGTCTGTGAATTATCCTGGAGTTTTTTTTTTTAAATTGTATATTGTGAATATGGTTTCCTGTACATATTTTAACACACGAATTTTCAGTTTTCTCTGGCATGACTGTTTTGATCTTTTGATCTCTGCCTATATCAACACAATGAACAGGCAAAGCATCTGTACCAAAATCTCATCTTTCACACCCTTAAAGATGATGATTAATGGGGGAATGAGATTGAAACTATTCCTCATTGTAGGAAATAGGCAGTGATTTATGCTGATAATGGTTTATAGTTTCTATTTAGTTTTTAGTGATGTAAAAAGTATGTTGTTAGTTTGGACTTTTGGAATTGCAATTATATGTTTATTGTGTTTATCATTTTTTTTTCCATTCATATCTACTGCATATACTAGACATATTGCTTACTACATTTTGCAAGTATAAACATGTTGTCTTATACCTGGATTGTATCTGTGCATCATAGGTTTAACCATTTTATAATTCTTTCAAGTTGTACTCTTCATCTCTGTGGATACTGTTGCCATTCCCTCATGATAATGGCTTATTCATGCAGATCGTGGATACTATTCAGTGGAGACTGTTACACTTTTGGTGGCTTTGAAAGTCCGTTACAGAGATAGAATCACAATTCTCAGGGGAAATCATGAAAGTCGTCAAATTACTCAAGTGTATGAACCATTTCTTCTCATTCAATGTTTCTCACAACACAAACCATTGTCATTTATATATGTTAAATTCAACCATAAGCACGCTATAGTTGGATCACATCACAGAACAACTCTTGGGTGTTATGGAAGTCAAATAGTGTTGTGGTTTTGAATAGCAGCCATTGCAGTTGCTATAGCATTGAAATTGCCTTCTTTTGTAGCTGGAATGGGCATTACTGTGACTAGGTGCAAAGCCTTAATTTATCCCTATATTACTGTCTCCTAGGGATTTATTGGGGGTATTTTTGGGATATTGCCCCCAATGTTGTCAAATAGCCATTACAGTGCTGCCATAACACTATAAAGTGGCATTTTTAAACCTCTCTACCATAGGCAATTTGTGAAGGGTGGCCTGCTATGGTGGCCCCATAGGTTGCAGCGGTGTATTTATATGGCATAATTTTGGCCTTCTACCATTTGCCATTGATAACCTTGATTGCCTCCTCTTTTCATTGAATCAGAGGTTTCAAATGAAACGCCAAATTTCTCATACTTGTAATCTTGCATGCATCTCTCTTATAAACACCTACCTTTCTTCGGTGAGATTGCCTGATTAGTGGTGAGATACCCCATGTTTCTGTCTGACCCTGACCTATGCTGTCATTTTGCCAACTATCTTTTCTTGTTGCTTCGATTGAAAATCAAAATATAATATTTTGATTTATGAATAAAAGCGGTTTATAGGCACGTAGTTTTAAAATTCAGATCAGCTTGTGGCTGGTTGGACAAGGAACCCCTTCTGAGTCAAGTTACATTTTAGATCGGAAATGTATGTAAATTGGTTGGGATGTCATTGAACTGACTTCAAATCGGGTTGAACCGATTGAACTCGAAGTCGGGTGAACCAGATGACCCAATTAATTGAAAGCTACTGTTGCATGCTTCCCAAGGATGGAAAGCTGTTCCTGCTGCACGTTGCCTACTATGTCATGCAAGTCTGTTTGTGGAAGTACGCATCTCAAGGAGTGTTTCCAGCACCTTTAAATCAAAGAAAATACAAGAATGACATATCAAGGAATCAAACCCATGGTCTTGAAGGTGACTTCAAATTAACTTACCACCAAGCTACAAGAATTACTTGAATAAAGTATGAGAAAAATAATTTACACACACACATATATATATGTATATATTATAATTTTTATGTCATTTATGTTAATTTATATGTTCAATCATTAACCCACTGGTATGACCAATGACCTAATGACTCAATAGCTAGACTGGATCAATAACCGGTTTGGTTTTTAAAACATTATATAGACACATAATCTTTGATTTAGAGGAAACAAAATATCCTTTATTTATGTATAATTGATGTAATTAACCTTTATAAACCTGCATTCGCTGGGTATTTGTACATACAATTTTTGATCAATTATTCTTTTGTTTCTCCTATTCTAACATCGTATCAGAGCCTATAGAGTGATCTGGAGAACTGTGTCTGTCTGGTGGACTAGCTATCCCTGGAGATAAATGTTTAGTGAACCGTATATAACTCTGATTCATCCTTTTGCTCATCGCTCGTTTTGCGCCAAAGAACATTATGGTTGTTGTGCCCTGCCACTAGTGGCTGCAACAATGGCGAGACCACCATCATTGAGGAGACCACCATAATGATGTACCACCATCATTAGCCCCATCCTTCCATCCATTTGCTCTCACACACCATTTCTTTGCGCAATTTTGAATAGTGCTACTGTAGTGGTCGCATGTGACAATGCATTTGGCCATATTTTTGGCTTATTTTCATGGTGTTTTGGATGCCTCCAATAGCTGGACCTAGATCCAGCCTTACTTGGCCCTTGAGTTGTTGTTTGCCATCTTTTACCTCAAACAACCTTTGTTTGTCACTCTTCATTGCGTTTTCAAAATGTTCGCCGATTTTTTCTAGAAACAATGGCTTGCATTGGTTCGTCTTTGTCCAACATGCATTGGTCTTGTCTTTGTTCTAGATACATTGACTTCGTCTATGCCTAAATGCATTGGCTGTCTTTGTTCTAGAAGCACTAATCTCGTCTATGTTCTGGTGCACTAGTCTCAGTTATGTCCTAGATGTATTGGTCTCATCTCTATCTTAAAAGCAGGAGACCTAGTTTCAAGTTTAAACAATCTAGGTCTCCAACAAGTTTTATTTATTTGTTGGGAATAAATTATTTTCTTGTAACAAGTTGATAGCTCAGGACGCTTCAGCTTGAGGGGAAGTATTGAAAATCAAAATATAATATTTTGATTTATTAATAATAGTGGTTTAGAGACACATAATCTTTGATTTAGTGGAAACAAAACATTCCTCTATTTATGTATAATTAATGCAATTAACTTATATAAACACGCATCTGCTGTGTATTCAAATGCATGATTTTTAGTAATTATTCCTCTGTTTCTCCTATTTTAACACTTCCATTTTTTGTCTGTTCTCTGCCCTTATGGCTATATATTGCCAACAATTAATGTCTTAATTTTAGATTTTTTTTAATATTTGAGCCTATATATATAAATATATGTATAGTATATATATCATATAACTTGCATCTAAAATTTCACATTAGTGGTCACCCTGCTATCTGCTATTCTGTTTGAGTCAACCACTCCACGCCACTATCTAGGATTGATAACTATGTATTATTCAGCTTGAAATTTTGAGAATAAGTTGTGGGAGTCAATCATTGGCTTCTTTACCCAATGGAGCTCATTTGGTGCACCAATCTATCCAGTGGGTGCTTTCAAAGGGCTTAAGAGCAACTTTGGTTTTCTGTAATGGCTTTAGGCCATATTTTTTTTCTCTTTCTAGATTTATCTTTCTTCTTGTTATTATACTGACTGAAAATATAGTTTTAGGACATTAAAAATTAGAATGACAAAATAATATAGTTGTTGCTTTTAGCTATGTATCAGTTGCTGAGTGCTGTTATAGACTCTTGTCGTTTTCACTGAATAAGTAGCAAGGTTGCTTTATGCTTGTGATTAGCTAGTAAAATCAATTTCTCCCATTGTAGCACGTGTTCCAATGTGAACCTGGTACATGAATTCTTAAGGTAACTAACTTTAAAAAAATGCCCTTTAACTGTGAAACATTATAATTATATAGCAAGCTAGTTAGTTGCATCTGAATGACACTTGTTAAAACCAATTCATCAATGAGTAACGAACATAAAATCAAATTTATCAATCTTGAAACCAAAAGGGTACCTTGTTGAGATGAACCTGGTACATGAATTCTTTGGGGAACTAACTTTAAAAAGATATCCTTTAACTGCTGAACATTATATAGAAAGCTTGTAAGTTGCATCTAAATGACACTTGTTAAACCCAATTTATGAATGTTTTGACTGAAATGAAACAGGAACAAGTAGAAATTCTCTTTAAACAATGTTTTTTTTAATTAAAAAATGGTTGTATTGGTGTGTCATTTATCCTTTACCTTCTGCTTTCAGGTATGGCTTCTATGATGAATGCTTGAGAAAATATGGAAATGCCAATGTCTGGAAATACTTTACGGACTTGTTTGATTATTTACCTCTGACTGCCCTCATTGAGAGTCAGGTTTGAATTAAATATGTTGCAAAATGTTCATCTAACTAATTTTATGCAAGCCTTTGATTGCTATGTGTATTACAGATTTTTTGCTTGCATGGAGGCCTTTCACCTTCTTTGGATACACTGGATAACATCAGAGCATTGGATCGGATACAAGAGGTTTGTATGTAATGGCTAGCATGAATGCACTGAATTGCCGTGATCCATTTAATAAGAACATTTTTATTTGGAGAATGATGTTTTGAGCGAGTTATACATCTGATATTTGATATGGTTTAAGAAATATTTTATGTGATGTTGCAATTGTAGTTTGTAAATTGTTGTTTTGCTCTGGAGATGTTTCATCTAGGACCTACAATCATGACTACTTTCTCTTTAGTGTAATCAACATTTTAATGTTATTGCCTATTAGCCTGGTCAGGTGCATTAAGCTTTTAGGATATCTCATCTTATACTCCACGATGGAATGTTATTTCTTAATGTTTGTATTGTCCAGAATCCAGATAGCTCACAATTATGTCACCTGGTTTGCCTAACAACTGTACCTGTATGTTGCAGGTTCCGCACGAAGGACCAATGTGTGATCTCTTATGGTCTGACCCTGATGATCGCTGTGGATGGGGAATATCTCCACGTGGTGCAGGATACACATTTGGACAGGATATAGCTGCTCAGTTTAATCATACCAATGGTCTCTCCCTGATATCTAGAGCTCATCAACTTGTTATGGAAGGATACAATTGGTGCCAGGTGACTGACATCATTATTTTCAATTAAGAGAAGTGCTAGCAATATACTCTCTAACACACTGTTGGTTAACATTTAGTGAAAATTACGAAATCATGAGCTTTATACAATTTTGTGATTCCCAATAAATTTCATCAAATAATGAAAACATGTGTTTTAAAGTGTCAGAATGTATGACTAGCATATCTCCTCAAGCAATATAATTATCTTTTTCCACTTCGAGAATACCTTCTTTATTCTATCTATTGACTTCATTTTGATGACTCTTGTAGGACAAGAATGTGGTGACTGTGTTTAGTGCTCCAAATTACTGTTACCGATGTGGGAATATGGCTGCTATACTAGAAATAGGAGAGAATATGGATCAGAATTTTCTACAGTTTGATCCAGCTCCCAGGCAAATTGAGCCTGACACCACACGCAAGACTCCAGATTATTTTTTGTAACTTCATTTATCTGCCTGTTTGTAGTTACTGCTTTCTGCCGTTACTGTAGATGTGTCTTTAAAGAAAGGAGTTTTACTTGTTTAAGTGGAGGGTGGTCATCAACATAATTCTTTCTTTCGGAGTTTACCTGCTGCTGCTGCCGCCACCTTATTTGTACAAGAAACCAATAGAACTGACACAAGCCACCAATTGGGGTTGTATATTTTTGGGAGGAAGCGGCAATAACATGGTATATCTTGTTCTGTAATCCTTTTTCTTTTCTTTAAATTAAATCTCAAGTTAGAGAGCAGATTTTTGAGTCCTGACAATGATGTCCATTTGAGACTTTTGATGATGCCAAATGAAAGTGCAGGCGTTCATTTTTCGTGATTATATTTCATCATAGTTGAGGGTTGAACAGGGACGATCTAATAATGATTAGGAAGCTAAAGTTTTTTATTTGAACTAATGCCCTTCGGTTTTGCTGTTTGCCCATTTCGTCGTTGAATTCCTTTTACGTTAACTGAGGCGACAGAGGTTATCAAATTTATGATGTGTCAGATGTGGGTTAACATGCCAAATTCTTCTGAGGTATGTGTGGCCATAGATTTAACAAGGATATTGCTATTTATACCTTTTTTTTATCTTCCCACCTAACTTTTTTTGGACATTCTAAAATACCCAAATACCTTGCCCTCCCCTCTCCTCTCGTCCACCTCTCGTCACACCCTTCTGGTACGCTACGTTTGCCATTGTGAACGATGAGTTTGAAACTGACTCAAAGTACAGTACCTTCGTCTTTCCCTCCACCATTTCAAGATCTACCATATCTACTACGAAGTTCATGGTTATGTTGCATGTCTAAGGAAATAAATTTAAGTGATGATTATATTACTACATATACAAATAATGTTAGCAGTGATTTTTCAATAAATTTGTAATGTTTATGTTGATTTGAATTGAAATATATTTGATTGGACTTGCTAATTTATCCTTGATATTTTTATTAGCTATAATAAAAAATCCAGTATGACACATTCTTAGGTGTTATTAGGAAGCAACTTGAATTAGCTAATTCTTAAATATCAAGAATTAGCTAATACCAGCCAGGCAAAAAGAACAAGAAGTTAGGTCTACTAATGATTAATGATCAATGATGAAAATCACTATTCCCCAACTGGTAATCACTTTTATGATGCACTTGTTTCGACCATCTGATAATGGTGAAGTGAGCGAAACCTAAAGATATGCGTATATGAACGAAAACACTGTTTGATCATGGATGTTTGTCTTAGTTTTCATTTTGAATTAAATAACTACACTAAAATATAACTTTATACATATATATAAATTGATCCTTAATTTAGTTCCTTTTATTCATTCCTCAGTCCTGACTTAAAGCATTAATTTATGTGTTTGCG
This sequence comes from Pachyrhizus erosus, assembly GCA_026544285.1. NCBI lineage: Eukaryota > Viridiplantae > Streptophyta > Magnoliopsida > Fabales > Fabaceae > Pachyrhizus > Pachyrhizus erosus. The sequence goes on along the minus strand of JAMLFT010000896.1, from coordinate 27,028 downwards.
GTCTCCAGGCCTAAATTCGTTTTCTGCTGCTTAGGACAACGAACAAAAACGGACTTGTTCTCCTCTGGGCCTTCAAAAATAAAAATAAAAATTGAGAAACATATTATCAAAGTAACACTTGATACTGTGACCCTAAAAAATAGGGGAGTCAAGCGCATGAAGAACCCGCATATAAAGATTTCAATTTAAGCATTAGAGGCTTTGGTTTATTATCCAATGCCATTTGGAATCCATTGCAAGACCCCACAGTTCGTCAACAGTTTTTTTTATAACATAACAAGCTAATCCAGGATAAATTCCCTTTAGAAGATCTATCACGAACCTGAGCTTGTAAAAAATGATACAGATAGCAATTTACAAACAGGATCAAATGTGCTCATGCCAATGTGTTCTTAGGAAATAAAAAAAGCTCATGTCATTTATGAACATTAGTAGTGATAAAAGTCCATCCCAGAATAAGGTGAACTAAAATAGAAAAATAGAAAGATAAAAGAAAAAATACAAAGAAAAAATGATAGATGTAATAATATAATGAAAAAGAAAGAGAAAGATAGGGAGAAAACGAAATCGAAATGGGATTGAAGAGAAAGAGACATATATTCATAATTTTTCTATCAACATTGAGAACAAATTTAAAATCACCACGTAAGATCCATAGTATTGATGCTGACAAAGACATTGGTCATATAAGGACTGGTTTGATTGATTTGATGAAGTTGATAGAAAGAAGAGCATGGGGGAAACAAACAAACGAAAAAAAAAATCATTGGTAGATATTAAAATCTCAATGAAGTCCTTCGTGAGAGCTGCACTTGTCTTGTGTGGGCCTACACCAAAAGCATTTGATTCATAGGGAAAACAAAGGACGATTCGAGAAGTTAAGGGTGAAGGAATCAATGCTTGAGTTGCTTTCATTCACTCTCCGAAAGAAGATAGCTTGTTCACAAAGTGATGAAAAGTTCGTTCTTATCACTTATGGAAATTGCACGAGGAGGCCTTTCGGAAAGCGCTTGAATATTACACGATTGCATTAAGCTACGATACAAATTAAGGAAATTTGACTCTTCATGATGGGCAAAGCTTTCCATTATTATTTCGTTAGTGAGTAATTGTAAATAGGACATAAGTTGATTGTCTTTTATGATTGCAAAGACAAAGCCCTCCAAACGTACGTGTGGTGTCCAATTAGGATCCGCCAAACAGCTATGCTTTGTCAACGTGACTTGTTTGATAGATTCAAAGATACATGTATATTTATTTATTTATATTTAAAAGGCTAATATATTTATTTAATTAATTGAGTAAATTATTTTGAAATTTAGTGCTTATCTAAAAGCTAGATATATTTTTTTATTTATCTTTGACTTGGTCTCTTTAAGACTTATTGCGTCTTTTTAAAATCATTCTCACACAGTTCAATGCAGTTAAATGTGGCAGGAGAGAAATTATAGATTGGTGTTGAACGAAAGTTTAAACGTCAAAATAAACACAATTTTAGTCTTAACTCATGACATAATTTACCTATTAGGATCCAAAAACCAATAACATTCTCCTTTTTCCATAGAATATCCCATTAGCACGCATGAATGATTATATCATACTTAAAAATATACTTATCTTAACAATATATAGATACGTGATACATAGTGAGTTGTCTTTGTTACGGAACTTTTTAAAAGTGAATGTAGTACGTGGTCACCCTTTGGTCACTTGTTGAGAGAACCCACTATGGATCACATATATCTATAATCAATTTAATTTCACTTTTTATTAAAGTAGAACAACCATATTTAAGCTTGCTTCTTCTTGTTCTCTTTTCACGTCTCAAGCTTACATACTTTTCTGTGAGTCTCTCCGCAATGGCCAACGAAGACTACAAAGACAACAAGAGATCAGTTTGTGAGACATCAATGTTGTTGGTGGCAAACATCATTAGATTATCGTCTCTAAGATTTTCTGGCCAGAGTTTCACCAAAGACCTTGAACCTCCACAAGAGGAAGGAACCTATGTGGGCAAAGACAACCAATCTTCAGTATCAAAATTTTACAAGAGTGAAAGAACACAAGAGCCGGAGAGGATCAAAAGGCGTCGTTCCTACCTCATGAAGCCACCAAAGGAGGATCCAACAATCTATCTGAGTGAAGCACTAAACGATGTTGATGTCAATGCTGAGAACTATATCAGCCATATTCGTGGAAAGATTAGGGATAGTGCTGATATTGAATATTGATACGGTCGAGTAGGTTTTGCACCTTCAGTGATTTATTGTGTAAAGTTATATCAATTACCTTTGCCTAAGTTTCATTTTCTGTCCAAAAGATTAATAAAGATTAAGGTTAAATTTCACTTTTCCTTCCTGTCATTGTTACTATGCAATTTTACTTCCTTTATTTTTAAATAACATTAATTTCAGTTTAAGAATATTTTTCTCTATTATGACAACTGGATCCTACTATTAGTATATTATGAATTTTTTAAAAAATTATATTGACAAAACATGATATATTTTATATGATATTAACATATTAATAAAAATGATGTGACACTAATATATTGGAATTACGTTGACATATTTTCTAGAGATCTATATTATATAATTATGATATTTTTGAGATCAATGTTATATTTTTTTTAATGATTAAAAGAATTTAAGAAAATTTGAATACACAACTAATTATATTATTGTAATTAAGTTACTCATATATAATAAATATTCTAAATATAATGAATGTTTATAAATTTAATAATTATTTCTTATCCATATAATTAGAGAAGAATATTTTTTTTGTTTAATCATTATATTAAGGATTTAAAATGTTTTTGAACTCTATTTTTTTTTTAATTTCATTTTTAATTTCTAAAAAAAATTATTAGTCTTGATTCTTATATTTTCCTTCATTAGCGTCTTTGTCCTTATCCATAAATGTTATTGTTAAGTGATGACATGACAATCATGTTAGAGTCATATATCAACTATTCTAATGTGACTTTCATATATAATTTTTTTGGTAAACTATGTTTTTAGTCTCTATTCTTTTCATAAAATTCTTTTCAATCTTTCAATAATTATTTTGACATTCTTAATTTCTTAATTATATTCGTCATTGATTTTAGTCCTCCCATGAAGTATCACTATTAAGCGATAATGTGACAATCATGTGACTTCTATGTAAACTACTAGTTTGGTAATAATCACATGATAAAATATTTTTATTTTTGAAAATTTTTATTGACTTTATGACACTACAATTTTTTTTTTAAAAAAGAGAAGATTTAGCAAACAAGATCAATAACTCACAATACACAAATTAAGAACTCACTTGAATGTTCTCATGACATTGGAACCCATTGTCGTCACCCATTCTCTTACCACCATTGTTGCCTCATGTTTTCCCTTTGTGCATAATGCTATTTATGGAGCAAAAATGTTCATCGAAGTAAGATTGAAACCAAAGGATTAGAAATTGAAAGGGTTTAAAATTGGGAGTTCTGTAGTTTTGATGCTGAGGGTTTGATTCATGGATTCAATGATTTGTGCTTTTGTTTATTCTTACTAATTTTACTTAATGTAAGTTGTTGATTTTGAGTTTGGATCATGATTTAATGGGTGCTAATTTGTATATTGATGGTTGTTAATTTTGCTTACTAATCTCTTTTTTTTTTGTCTTTTATTTCTTTCAAATTTTCAAATCCTTTTTTTGGTAGTTGTACCAAAAAATTTGTAGCACTTTAGAATCACTAAAAAATGTCTTATGTCAATCTAGTAAGCCATATGGGAAGTCATGTGACTACCCCATCATCTCTTAATAATAATATTTTATTTAAGGACTAAAAGTGAAATTCAAAAAATATTTAAGAATAAAAAATATTTTAAACCCTTATAATAAAAATATCATGTTAATTATTACTTATTTAAAATATTTTTATAAATTGATCGTGTTTAATATTTAACTACATTTATTATCATATTTATATTTAGTAATTTTTTAATTTATTTATAATTAATGAAATTATAAAAAAAAAATCAACACATTCATTGAAAATAAATATTTTAAAAAATTGAGAGACAAATCCTCAATAAAAAAATGGATATAGTGATAATTTACATTATCTATAAAGATTGAAAACTTGTCATACATACCACAATATGTCACAATAAAAAATGATAACATATATGAAAAGAAAATAAGAGTCACATTATTTATTTATTTTTAAATCAGGAAAAGTTCAAAAATCTTTTATTTTAAACTTTTGGTCTTAAAAAATAAGTTTGAATTTGAGAGTCTAGCGATGCATAGAGAAAGATTTCTTTTGCAAGAAGAAAAACTAGGTGTCTTATGTTTGGGAAAAGTTTCTTTCTTGTCATTTTTTTTTTTTTTTTTTTGCTAAAGTATTTTTTTTTATTTTATTTTTAGTTTAGTTTTTTCTTTCTTTCTTTTCTTATTATAAATTTTTCTTTATTAATTTATTTTTTAAAATTATTTTATAATTTAATAGTTTTAAAAAATAATGCAAACAAAATAGAAAAAATAAATAAAAAAGAAAAAATAAATAAAAATTAAGTATTTTATGATAGAGGATGGAGAGAAATGACCTTATTCACATAGTGTCCATTAATAATATTCATTAAAGAGCATGAGAAATACTTTTAGTCACTTGGAAGATTTATTATTTGATAATTATTAGGTTTTTATAGAGAAAATACTTTCTTTTATATAAATATTTTTATTCTATTTCTCAATAATATCATTGATTTGTGTTGCTATTTAAATGATATTAATCTGATTTGGTTTGGTTACAAAACTACAATCAAAATATATAAAAAAAATTAAAAAATAAATCAATAAAGAATACTAGATTTTTGTTTGGTGAAGTAATGTTATAAATCCTTAGTTAAAGCATAAAATGAATGTCCCCCATGTAATTTATTAAAACTTATTATTGTTATCCTTAGGAAAACACAAAATTGATTTGTTAAGGTAAAGGAAATTTAACAATCCGTAAGTGCTTTGATTATACAAACAAATTAAGTTTTATAAATTTTTTTAAGATGATGAATGTTTTTATGATATAAATAAACAATTTAGTATTATAAACTCATGACATGATACACATTTTTCATTAGATGAATGAAAGCAATTACCTATCTAAATTTTTTTTGTCAAACTTATGATAACTTCCAAAAACATGTTTTCTATGTACTAGTTTTAGCGTCTTGCTTTTAAACTTTGTAGTTCACTACATTATAGGATTTACAACCCATCCCTGTGATTGTACATTAATGGATTCGATAACAGTGAGCTTGTAAGGAAGTTTTGATAGCCAAGTAAGAAACTTGAACAAACATATATGGAAAATCTTAATTTTGAAGACCAAAATTTATTAGGGGTCACAATTTAACTTCCCTTTTTATGGCTCTTTGATACACTTTAGATGGTATTAAAGCTCAATATCTTTGGTGGAGCTTATTGTATAAGGTGCAGAAAACTTAAAATTGACATTTAATTCAGGAGGAAAACAAGAAAAAAAAATATAACACAACAAAATTTTAAAATAAGAAATCTCTCAATGCTAGAAAGAAAAACTACAAGAGTTTAGTTTGAAAAAATCAATCTTGACTATCTAATAAGATAATAATTCAAAGTTGTCTTTGAGACAATATTCATCATCTTAGTTATCTTTTTCTCTTTCTCCACTCTTTAAAAAATTACAAGTATTTATTTCTATCTTTTAAAAAAGTTTATACTTTCTCAACCTTTTGACTTTTCTATTGTAGAAAGTAGTTAATAGTTTTCGCATATTAATATAAATGTTTAATCTTTCCAAAGTTATGCTCTTATACCTTTTATGAGATAATTAATCACCTTTAGTTTTAACTAAATTACTTTGAACTTAGAAAGCTGAATTATGGAAAAAGGAACTTAGATAAATACCTATACATGTTAAAGGTGGAGACAAGGGAAAAGCAAAATAATAGTCCTAGTTGTGTCTAACATTTATGACAATTAAAACTAAATTTATTAGTACCCATCTAATCCTCATTTGATTGTGATGAATAAAAAACATTTTTAATTAAATTCAAGTTCAAGATTTTTGTAACTCAAAGACAGTGATAGAAAGATATAATTATTGAACCCCATTCTTAAACCTACTACGCACTTACATATATTAAGAGAAAATATCAAATTATTTTAAGAATAATTTTGAAAGAGTTACTTTTCATCTCGATAATTCATTTTTTAAAATCTAATGATTATAATTAGTAATTAATTTTAATTATTAAATTTCATAAAAATAAATAATAAAAATAAAAAACAACTTTTTTAGAATTAGTTTTAGAGTAATTTGATTCCTTGTCATATATTAAGTTTTTTTTTTCTTACACTTGTTTTTATTATTTAAAATTATATTAAAAATTAAATAATAAAATTGAAATTACATATTTTATTAAATATAATTTAATTCTTAAGCTTCTTATTTTTGAGATTTTTATTGTTTTTTTATTTTTATATAATTATTAAAATATAATCTATATATGATTTATTTTAAAATATATAAATAAATTGAATTAAAAAAATGGATACTTTATATATATTTCTTCAAACCTGACGAGAATGGAGTCGAATTTAAAATTTTCATTCCAAGCCTTTTAAAGTTTACACCAAACCATCTAATCATAAAAGCACAATTCACCTAATTTGCTAATCTACCGTGTCTTGCGTCTAATATTGTGCCCACTTGTGTTTATACTAAAGGTAGTTATAATTCTGGGTCTAGTTGATGACTTGACCAATTTGAACCAAACCAAAGAAAAAAAATAGATTGGTTTAAACTAACAATTTGGGGTGGATTTAAAAATTACAAACCCAATGGCAATGATTCAGGTATTGAGTTTGGACATACAAAACATGAGCAACTTAACCCAAATTGAAGCCTTTGATTTTACCTTTATTTTTTTTTATTTTGTTATCAATTTTTATCATATTTTTATTATCTCTTTCTCTCTTAGATATACTTCAGACTCTTCACACATATGTCCCCTCTTTGTCTCTAATACACTTTTTGCTTTCACCCACTAAAGCTAGAGCAACTCCTTGATGGTGCCTCTTCCACTTCGATAGTGTCTCTCCTTGATATCACCTTTGTCTTTATTGGAGAACTTCCTTTTGCCAAGATAATATTCTTTTCTTGTTACTTCCTTTTTGATTTGTGTCTCCTTTTACCCATTCTCACTTCCATTTTTCCTTGTTTTTCTTTTCTTATTAAGATGTTTTCTCCATTTTACTTTTTTTAATCTAATGCTATATTTTTGAAGAAAAAAAAGTGTGAACATCCAACCATGATGATGACTTGGCAAATGTGGGTTCTTAATTTATAGTATTGGCAGTCTGGGTTCTCAATCTTTTAGTGTTGGCAAGTTTGAGATCTTAGTTTGTAATGTTGGCTGACTTTACTTTTGACTTATTTGTGATGTTGGATTGTTTATGCAATATAGTGCTCAATTATAAAGTTGGCTTTAACTAAGGAAAAAAGTTACATATAATTCTATAAGTGTTGTTTGTGTTCTTTGATGTTTCACCTTAGTAATTTGTATAATAAGAGTTTGTATTAAAAGATTATACAGATTAATGAGGTAAAACTTCAATTGTGATTGAATAGTACAATTAGTACTTATAAAATAGTGTGTAAGTTTTGTCCTTTAACTAATTTAAATGAATTGTATAAGGCTTGCAATTGACAATTGATTTCAAGTATAATTAGGTTTGTATGGTGACAACGTGATAGTTTTGAGTTCTCAGTATGTTGACGATATTTTTAAGTTTGTATTTTAAATTGTATTAGGCTTGCAATATGAAATCTTATTTGAAAACCACCTTTTTTTTATTTGATGTATATTTTTTTTCTTCTAATTTTTCATTATTTTGATAATAAATTTAGTCACTTAACTCAAACTAATTACAACATGATTAAGTTGGTTCAATTCAAATTCATGAAAAAAAATTATAAATTAAATTGATACAATTTTACTCAACTTTTATCTATCTCTAATTTTTAGGTAATGCATTTTTTTTAAAAAGATATATTTTAATAAAATAATTTCGCTTAGGATATCAAATTTTGGTGTTCAAAGACATATCGGTAATATTATGGACAAATTACACTTGCATTTCTTGAATTTTTTTTTAATTATACATAACTCTTATTTTCTTTATTTTTACTAATTTTTCTTAATATTTAAAATATTAAAATAATATTCTTTATATATTACACTAACCCCTTAATTGTTTGAAAAAAACATTATTTTGACATTATTTATATTTTGATTGTTGTAAAATTTAGATAATGTTAATATAATTTACTTTATAATTAACATTGAAAGCAAACAAAACATATTTCTCTTAATTTTTTTAGATTAATTTTGTTTTCTTCTGGAACTTTTTTTACTCTAGTGGGACAATGCTTTGGAAAATTTACAAATGTGAATAAAATTCCAAAAACAATATGAATAAAGGTAAATTATGTTTTAAAACATGACTTTTGATATTTTTTTAAAATTTAAATTATAGAAGTAATGTTTTAAAAAATGACTTTTGCATTATTTTTTAATTAAAATATAAGAGTTGTGTTTTAAGCAACAACTTTGTTAATATTTTATATATTTTTTAATTTTAAATGATGGAAACAAACAATTGGCACTGCTTATGGACCCAAACTTGGGTGATCTATTCATAACCAGGATGAAGCTTGGTGAAACTAAGTGGAGATATGAATCAATTAATGTTGAAGAATTAACAGATTAGTAATGGTTAGGGATGGAATGTGACTTAAACTTAAAGATAGCTGGTTCTTATCGAGAATATTATAAAAAATGAATCACTTATTATTTCGATCGATGTATTAAATTAATAAATCAGTGATTAAACTAGTGAGTTAGTAATTAAAATACATAAATCATTGTAAATAATTTTAATTATTTTTAAAAAAATATATTTTTTATTATATTTTTATTAAAAATTTATAAAGTTTTAATAATAAAGCATAATATTAAACTATGCATAGTCACAAGTTTGAGTTTCTTCAACAACATTGAACCTTGGAAAGCATGCGAGACACCTTGGTTTTACTATTTCAACTCACATCAAAACCTTGAAATAGTTCAATAGCAGGTCCACTTGGACAAGTTAATCCAATTTAATACTAGTTTGATGACATCATTTTGAATTAATTACATATCTAATTAACTATCTGAATTGGTTATAAATTTGGATTTTGGTCTAATCAGTTTGACTAGTTGAGTTGGACCAATTTTTATAACACCAGATAGAAGTGAAATTATCAAAATATATAGTCCGAATCCAACTTACCACAAATTGATCATCAAGTGCGTCAACTCAATCCAACTTACTTTTTAATAATGCACAAAAATACTAATCCAACCTTATTTATCACAAGTTGGTGAATTAAGCGAATTAACTCACATTGAATTAAAAATTTTAAAAATTAAATTTAAAAACTATATTTTAATATTTTTTCACAAATATAATCAATAAAAAAATATAATTTAAAATAAAATTATAAAATAATCTTATAATACAAAAATGATTCGATGTGAGCCATCATGAGTTTACGTAGGTGAATCATACTAAAAATAAATCAAATTAAAAGTGAACCTGACTCAAATGACTTACCGGTCGATTTTGATACTACTAAATAAAAGTCAGAGTTTAAAAAATAACTAAAAATCATGATTCTCCGTGCATGTTATCCTTTACACACAATTACATGCCTAAATGTTTTTGGATTCTTCTTTCACGTGAACTATATAAAGCTACACATGCTACACTGAATATTGATTGAGTTACACAACTGCACAAGAATCTTCACTCACAACTAGAAAAAGCTTCGAAACTGCATGCTGTACAAGAAAGAACTGGCCTTTATTTTTTAAAAATTAAAATGGCCACGAGTCGTGTTTAAACACAGCTTTTATTTTTTTTTTTGTTGAAGTCATCTTTCTAAACACGATTTTTTTACTTGTTTGTTAATTTCTTTAATAAATCACAACTTCAATTTATTTATTTGTAAAGAATAAATATCGTATTTAAATAAACAACATGAACTGAAAATATAAAAAATAAATAAATTCATAAAAGTCATCTTAATAAACACGACTTGTATAATTTTAAATAAAAAAATATAATCGGATTTTAAAATATGACTTACTAAACCCAGTAATGTTTTTTTAAAAAATAATTATTCTCAAACAAAAGGAAAAGACCGATAAAGTGGCAATGGCATTGAACGATGACCAGGTGCCCCATCGTTTCACAGTCCCACCTCAGAGATAGACAAATGAAACAACGATCCCCCAACTTCCAACGAATATGACAACCCATCCTCCTTCTCTTACCCGCACACATCATTCACACACCAAAACAAGCAATTTAATAAAAGTGCCTAATTACCTATAACCTATTCATTTTTGCACCAACAATCATAATCATACACACACACACACACACACACACATTTCAATTATTAATTAATCAATCTCCAACCCTCTTTCTAAATCCCAACCCTTCAATAATAGTATAATATTTCCAACTTTACATACAAAATTTCAGTCAATCACTCCGTTCAAGCAACACTAATAATGCTATCCCCGCCACCGCCAAAATTCTCATTAGACAAAGGTGGAAAAGTCGCCGGCGACTGTTCCTTTGATACCGGAATCTTCACCGACAGTGACTTCCCATTCAAGTCCAACTCAGCCATCTTCGAAGACCTAGGCACCGGTAAAGCCGGTTTCGACCTAGTTGACATCACCCCTTGTTCCTCTTCCTTCACCGTCAACGGTTCCATCACCTTCATTTCAATGCAATAAAATAAAATTAGTAAAAATAAAAATTAAATTAAAATTAGATCCGTGGAACATACCGAGTCGGTGGTGATGTCGAAGAGACTAGATCTCCGGCGACGGCGGTTCTGTGTGAGACGGCGGAGGAAGTACTTTTGAGCATGACTGGCAACTTGTGTGGGCGTTCGAGTCTTGACGAAGTTTCTAGAAATTCCTCTCCAATCTCCTTTCCCAACATTCTGTAATCCCAACAAGAATAACCTATGCTCTTCCTCAGTCCACGGAACCCCTGATTTGTTCATCAATTCAAACATTTTAACAAAAAAATGCAAAATTAATTAATTAATTAATTACGATTAGATTACCTCGCTTGCGTTCACTTGTGTGACGTGAAGGGTGAACGACGTCGTCTGAGGCGTAACCTGCGTTGGGATCGAGTGGTGGTGGAGGATCATACTGGGAGAGATTGTTCATGCTGGCGCTCTTCCTGAGGGAGGTAGAGTTATTATCCGGTACGGTGAGGCGCACGCCGAAGAGCATGATCCCCTCCTTCTCTGTTGAACACATTTTTTGTTTTGTTTTGTTTTGTTTAATTTACTCAGCGTTAGTCCATGGAAGGAAGAAGAGGAGAAGAAGGAGGAAGAAGAAGAGTGTGTCTGTTGTTGTGTGATAAAAGAAGAGACAGAAAACAAAGAGGGGTGATAGTGACGTTGAGAGGGTGGATTTGGCTTTCAGGATTGGTTTGTTTCTTGCTGGCGCTGTCCTTCTTCACGTGCTTATCAGGTACTACTTTTACTATAGCCAAGTAATGTTGCCCAATGTTTCTTTATTTTTAAATACGTATACTCTATTTTTGTTATATATTCATGCGTTGAAAAGGTTTTCAAATGAAAGTTTTAATTATTTCAGTCTTTTTAATTTATCATTTAATTAGTTTTTTTAAAATTTAAATTTTATCTAATTTAATATAATAGAATTTGAAGTTAATTGTATTGGATTAGTTCTCAATTTTAGCTTTACTTTTACTTTTATTTTTTTAAAATATATTAAGTAAATAATATTTATAATTAAAAATATCAAATATCTCATTGATAATATAAAATAGTTTTATATTATCATCTATTAATAAATTATTATATATAATAGGTATGGTATAATAGGTAATATAAATTATATTAGGATAATTTGATTTATATATATATATATATAATTTTTTTTATAAATTAATAAATAGCTTGAGATATTTTTTTAAATATTATTATATATATATAAATTTTTTATCCAATAATAACTTGAAAAGCGACTGTTGTTTGGATATATTATGAATATAATTTTATTAAGATATGTTAATAGATTGTAAAAAAAGTTAAACATAATTTTTAATATAATTATTATAAACGTAAAAATTTCTATTATATACTATAATTAATAATTAAATGACATTTTAAAAGCATTTATACTGTCAGTACAACTAAATTTTTATGAGTATATTTGTATTATCATTTTTTTTTGTAATTAAAGAATATATGAAATTTTATTTAGCACTTAATTGATTTCTCATTTACCGAGTTGGTCCATTTTAGAATAAAATAATGCTTTCAATTACGTGTGTTTGTATCATCATTACGTTAAGTACATATTTTATTCATATAATTGAACACTATTTAGGGTAGTTGGTTATAAAAAAACAATGGATTATGTTAAATTGAATTACAACAATCTAAATTAAATTATACTTAAAAAATAAATAATATAAACTAATTTTATTACCTTGATCAGCTTATTTCTCAATAAATAGTTTAATTATTTGTTTTTAGAATTAATTTTAGTTAAAAATAATTTTAAAACCAAACCATACACACTCTTACCAAATTCATATATTTAATTTTAAATTTTGAGTTGCATTAAATTATATAATAATACTAATACTAATACTAATAATAATAATAATAATAATAAAGTTTTGAAGTGTTTAATTTTTTATTTAAAATACAAATAAGATAGACTTTTCATACTGAAACATTTCATGGAGGCTTTTTTATCTTTTAAAATTCTATATTATTACTATTATGTTAATATTATTAACGAAATTGTTATTAGATAGAGAAAAATAAATTTTTGTTTAAAATAAAAATATTTCGTTTATAATTAATGTTAATTATTATTTTATTATTTAATATTAATTATGCTTTATTTTTAACATAAAAAATTATATTTCTAATTTATTATTATATCATTTGTATTTATTATAAGTAAATTCTAATTTGTGTATTGTGTTTTTAAAAGTTAAGTTTTTAATTGGAGCAATATAGTGTGCCTATTATATATCAATTCTAAAGTTTATAGCTGTATTGAAAACTAAGTATATTTTGTTATTTTTTATTTTTTATTAATGAATAAATTTATATTTAAAAAATATATTATTTTTTATAATAGTAAATTGAGTTTTTCTATTGTAAAATTTTTAGCTGAATTTATATTTTTAATAATATAAAAATTAATATAATTGTTTATGTTTTTTTATATATAAAAAATTACTATTTTTATAATTCATCGATACATCGTACAAGTCCACATTTTAATTAATAGTATTACAAGATTATTTATGGGTAGACTACAAGTGGCACAAGGAAAAAAAAATAAAAAAAAAACTGTGGGGGGATTTGAAAAACCTAACAATCAAGATAGGCCAAACAACATTCAGCAAGTTGATTAAAAATTTTGATCTTGACGTTGAAAGTTGCGAGTAATATATATAATTGGTGGAAAATGTCATCGCGTAAATGGAAAATACATCTGTCCAAGAAGCAATAATTTGAATTTATTTCAAATAATAATGTAATCAATTAACGTTACTTCACACAAAAAAACAATAAAAAAAGAAGAAAAGGGAATGGTGGAGAAGCAGGGCGTTTTGTGCACCGTGAATTAGGCATATTCGGTGCCCCTTTCATGGAAAATTGGTTGTTTAGTAGTACTATTTAAATAATTTGCACTTGCATTTTTATTAATCATCCAAAACCAAAGGTGTGGGTTTAGTTGTATAGGATAAGCAAACTTAGACCCCACTTATCTTTCTTTCACTTCAGCCATTCTATGTGGCCAAGAAATTGTTTCCTTTGATGGATCTATTGATGCCATTATTTCCAGATTTTTATGTCTTCAAATCGGAATAGATTATCCGCGGGTAGCTTTGCAAGTTTAGTGTTTTTTATTTTATTTTTTATTAATAGAAATTCAACTCAAATAACAAATAAATTTATAATGATTTACACACTATTCAACTAAGTATCAACGACAGTTGCAATTCCCATTAAACAAATATAAGTTGAATAGCCAAACAATGAAATTCAATCCTAGTTGGTAAATTTGTGTTTTCAAGAGAATAATATAATCCCTATATGTACTTTTTTTTTAATGTATTTTCTTCTTTTAGTTCGTGATAATTGTGTTAGGATTTTATTTTCTAAAATATAAATATTATAAATTACAATTTTTTTCATCATTTGATGGTATTATATATTTTATCTTTATTTCAAAAGAACTAGGTTTATCTAGAGTAAATGATCACTTTATTCTTTGAAATTAGAAGGTGTTGTTATATTAGTCTCTTATTTAAAGAAAATTATAAAAAATTCTTGAAATTTTAAATTAATAATCACATTAATCTTGTCAATACTAAAATATTTTTTATTGAGATTAGTAGTTTGTCGTCAACTAACAACTAATTTAATTAATGACCATTGATTGGTATAGGCTCAATTCAAATGGATTTTAGTTTGGTACAGGAAAAGAATCCCAATTCAAGGAGCATCAATAAAGAGAGAAATTTGAATGCTTGAAGTGGTTAAGAATAGTTCCTTACCATTAGGCATGTTTAAACCACCTTCTCCTAAAACCATGGTGAGTAGGCAATTATTTTATGGGAAATGATTTTTAGTTGACAACCTCTTCAAAAATTTAAATTTTCAATGTAAAATGGTCCTTTGACCAATCTAGTGAAACTAATCCCACATTTATAACTTTATTTTCTACTTTGTTAATTGCTTTTAATTTAAGTGTTTACTCGTTCACAACTTTCTTTTACGATAATTCCTTTAGGAGTAGTTTAACATAGAAATCTAGTTTCATGACAACTAGGAAGCTTCTTGGACTGGACTAAGAATCCAATTGAGAAACAAAATTTTTTCTTTAAGTCAATCACCCAAGACGAAATCATCCTTTGATGATTAGTCATCTCCACAACTAGTTAGCCACAAAATTCACACTAATATACAAGTGGCACATTTGGTGGGACCTTAATTTCACCTAAACTAAGGTTTACCTCACTTTTAATTAATCACCCTTGACATATGCAACGATAATTAGGGTAAGACCTTTCAAAAATGCAATTAGCCTTTCTACATGCAAGACATTTGATGTTTGAGTTACCACACAACCAAATGCAGCTATTATGGCTACCACTACCTTTGATTATGGCCTTGGGCACCACAACTCTCCTTGTAATGAATGTTGTGATGGGCTTGTCTCATCCCAATAAGGAATTGATCCTAAAGGAAAAATGACCTATGATGGAGATATTGAATCATCAAGACAAGGTGTGATTATTGTATAAGGGTTAGTAGCCATGAATTTAGAATGAGTAGTGATCCCTTTGTTCATCTAATAATAGATGGAAGTGGAGCTTCACAACATCATGGTACAAATCTCCAATTCAAGCCAATGGTACAAAAAAAAAGATGTAGAAGGTAAGGAGGAAAAAAAAAGCAACTTAGTTGTCATCATGAGGCTTTAACTACTTTTATCTAAAGGAGTTAGTTGAATTAGTCATTCATTATGCTTCTCACAAGACAACTAGGAGGTGAGATTGTAAGGCCACCATAATTTCAATTCAAAATTGTGTAGATGGCATGATGCCAACCTAATGCTATTAACAATAGCAACTTACCTTATCTGATGATTACAGGGTTAACCCCTTTATTCTTGGACCAAATGAATAACATGGGAGGCATAAACATGTTTAAGGATTTTGACCATAATCACCTTTTGGCTACCAACCACCCGTTAGGGGTAGGCTAGCTATTAGCTAGTGTATAAGCCTCATGGGTTTTAGTTTATCGTCTAAGGGTTAGTTAAATAGTTGTGTGCCATGGTTACCCCTAGAAACCTTGTGCATGTATGAACAAAACTAAGACTAGCTACCTCCTCATTAGTAGACCTTAATTTGTTAGTTGAGGCTATCTAAAAGCATTTTGGGGGTGTAGTTAAAACACACAAATAGGTTGATCTACATGAAATCTTATTCGAAATGGATAGACAAAATGGAACATTTGTCAAGGGGTTACAAACTCCATAACTTTGCACCATTCTCAAGCTATGATGGGAAATTTACCATGCAACATGTCAACCAATTCATGGCAACCATATTACAAGGCTTAATGCCATCTCAAAACTTAGTGACATCTTAAGGATTAGTGTTACTCTAGGGCACAATTCCTTTTCATTGGCTGATTGTTCGATTTTGGCACCATATAAATATGATTTTGGGTACCTTATGCATATAAATTGATTATTTGGAAGAGTAGAACTAATTGATATAGGTAACATTCACAACATACATTTGGGGAACTAACTAACTAACATCTTGGGGTTGTGGCTATTATGGCAATTATGATGAAGTGCACTGCTTATTTACTATTATGTTTGAGCATAATTGTCTATAAATCATTATTTGTGTGTTCCACATGTGAACCAATTGCCTTTGTATTAATATAAGAGTAAGGTCAAATATGCATTTGATTCATACTTGTTTACACGTTTGTGTTATCTCTTATGCCATTTCCTTTACATTGTTGCAACCTCACTTCTTATTTTCTATTGTTTATATTCTTTTATATAATAAGCTCTGGATGAAGAAGACATGTGGTAAGAGGTCTAGTCTGGAGGAGCAGAAGGATGTTAAATGTCCTCCTTAATAGTTTTTCTCATAAGAATCTTGTGTTTTGGATGTTTTAGTATATATGTATATGTTTTGTTCATGGGAAGCCTTGTTGGATTAGGCTTTTTTGGTTATTAATTAGCATATAAACATGTATGTTGATGGGACTAAGGTAGCCATAACACCTTATGCACAACTTTAACATCTTTTATAACATTTTATGTTTCAAAACTACTTATATTTTATAATGATAATATAGCTTGTTTCTTCCACAGTAGCTTTCACTTTATTCTTATTATTGTAACAATTTCTTGTAACAATTTATCAACTCAGGGATTTCCTAAGATATTTCACATAAATTATGATTTACCAATTAGATTGCATTTCATATTATTTTGTTTATATACAATTACTTATTAGGTACTTGTAAACTTTGAAGCAAAGCTTATAAATTTTGTGATACATATATATTAAAGAAAAAAATGTAGGTTTAATTACGTATTGGTCCCTATAGTTATAAAAACTTTCCCTTTTAGATTTTATAGGTTAAAACATTCTATTTTAATCCTTATAATTGCATTTTTTTATACCTTTTTGGTCTTTGCAATCTAAAGTTCTCTAATATTGTTTGAGATGAACGTGGATTAAATGAGTCATGTTACTTTTGTTTCAAATAGCATTAGTCAATACTTGATGGCAAAGACCAAAAAGGTAAAAAAAATTGCAACTCTAAGAACCAAAGTGAGATGTTTTAAACCATAAGAACTAAAAGAAAAAGTTGTTACAACTAAAAAAATCGAAAGGATAATTAAACCAAAAATGTAAGAAACAAAAAAAATACAAGGAAATTGAATTGTATTTCTCAAAGCTTTTTCACAAAACTTGATAAAAATTGTGTTTCCATATTCTTATGAAGCTAGGTTTAAAAGACAACAATTCATGAAGATATACAATAATTTTCAAAAGCTTTAGTTTTTATCCAAACCATTTATAAAATGACATTAAGATGAAACATGATTCGAATGTTAGATAAAACAAATAAAAGAAAAAGATAAAGAGAAACTTTTTTTTTATATCGGTTCGTCTTTATTACTAAGACTAACCATATTTTACTATAACTTATCTGACTATAAATATTCTTTCATCAAGTCACTTATACACAATTTATTTGTTTTTTACAACTTACACTCACTTTATAATTATAATGAACTGACGAAGAAAATGAAGGCAACTTCGAAACTAATTACAATGATTTGTTAACTAAAGAATAACAATGACTGGTTTTTGGTAAGAAAGAGAGATATAGAAGGAGAAAGGGGAGATAACTAAATTTAGAATTGCAATGAATTAATAAGGACAATTTTGATACAATATTGAAATATATAAAAGTAAACTAATTTAATGGAAAAATTTTAATATAAACTCCTCTCACCAAGTTTTATTTTTTAGAAAAATCCTTAGATACATTATTTTCAGTGTTATTTATTTATTTTTTTTAATAAAAATTAAATTTTTTATTTTGATAATTTGTATGATAAAGTTTGTATTAAAAAATTATCTAGATTATCGAAACTTTGATTTGAATTAAAAAATAGTAAAAATAACATGTAAGATATTGTATTTAAGTTTTCTCCTATGTTATATTGTATTTTATCTGGTTTTAATAGCATATTTTTAAACTATAAAAAAATTATTATTATATTTTGGTTTAAATAAGATTTTGATTTATAAAATAATTTTTTTAATTTTAATCCTTTAAAGATTTTTTTTTATTTTAATTCTTACTTTCAAGTAACAATATTAAATAATGACGTAACGATAATATTTACAGTTCACTTACTTGTCACACAATCAAACAGGATAGTGACATGTTTATAAATTATATTTTTAAAAATTTCATAAACTAATTTGATATCATCAATTATTTTAAATAAATAAGAGTTTAAAAATAAAATTTATAAAAATTTAAATGTGATTGTTTTTTTAATATCTTAGATGATGTGACAAGTTTGTGAACTACCGGGTCACTGTTTTATCATAATTTAACATTGTTATTTTAAAATGGAGATTATAACAAAAAAAAATTAAATCTTTAAAATATTAAAATAAAACAAATATATGAGTAAAATAAAAAACACTTTATTTTATAAAAATAAAAAATATTATTTAAATCTTACATTTATATAATACCATGTTTAACTTGCTTCAAGGCAAAAGTGGTGGACGATGGACCAGTTTATGAAAGACTTAGATAAATTAATTAATAAGTTAATCAATGGTTTGGATGAAATACCTACAACTTGAGATAGGCTGTGCGTGCTTGTTTGTTTTCATTATTACAAATCAATAGTCATATGAAAAGATTGTGTTTTGTTCTTCTTTATTCTTTCGTTTTTCAAAGTAATCTCAATGCCTAGACCATATAGCAGTGGAGAAAGAAAGGGAGATCCACTACGTGACAATGTTCATTCAGCGACGATAGTGGAATATATAACGTGCTATGTACTCATAATCCCTTATCACTACTGTGGAGGAATCAAATAAATATAATGTGGGCTTAGATTCAATAGGTTATTTGGGGAACAATGCCAACTGTCCAACATTCTTTACTAAAAATATATACAAAAAACCAGAGAAAGGATTAGAATGTTTCTTCTTGGAATCTAGTTTGTAAAATGTTGCATCGAATTTGAAATGGATCCAACTGAGGCAGAGGTTAACAGTATAATTATTAAGTTTGTAGTATTGTGGGACAATATTTTCATTTTTCAGTCTTTTGAATGGGAATTGTCCATTTCTCGTGTTTGACCGGTATTTGATTTATTCTGTGTAAAATTTTCTTGAGAAAACAACGGTCATAAATTGTAAGTGAAATTAATATCTAATATAATGAGTTTAAAAACACGCATGATCTTTGAGCCAAAATCAAAACAAATGTCTGAGTACCAAAATCAATAAATATAGGCATAACATTGTACTAAACCAGAGGTTCTGCTCCACTCATACTAATATTCTATAAGCACACACAGCCAACATGGATAAAGTAAACACCATTTTT
The DNA here is from genome assembly GCA_026544285.1 of Pachyrhizus erosus. Lineage (NCBI taxonomy): Eukaryota > Viridiplantae > Streptophyta > Magnoliopsida > Fabales > Fabaceae > Pachyrhizus > Pachyrhizus erosus. The sequence goes on along the minus strand of JAMLFT010000896.1, from coordinate 7,173 downwards.
TGTACTGTACTTGTTTTTGCTTGAAGTTTTGGTGATGATCTCTTAGAGCAACTTTATAGTTAGTTGCTTAATGGGGTCTTAGGCTAAGATACGACTCGTTAATTTTCATTGTCGTTGGAGAAAATCTACCTAGTGCAGTGTGTTTCTTATTTTTAAGATCCGTATATGATTTAAGTAATGCACCTTCAAGGGTTTTTAAAAATAAAAAAAATAACTTTTCAGGCTCAAATTCAACGAAAAATAGAATAAAACAAAAATATATAAAAATGTGAATGACTTAATTTTTTTATCATTAAAACAAATTTATGTGTAAATATGATGTAATATTGGGAGGATCATTTAAATTATTATAATATGTTTTAAGATATTCAAAGTTGTACCGTTAAGTTTAAAACAATAAAAATGCTCTAAGGCCTATTTAATATAAATTTAAATATATTTGTTGTCTATTAAATTTAATCTGTCTGTTTTAGTTTTTTTAATTAAATTTTTATAATTTTAATTTTTTAAATTTTTATAATGATTTTTTTAGTCTCACCTAACCGATTTTTAGTGATTTAGATTTGTGACAATTTTTTTACTGTAGGAGAAGGAAGGTTTAGAAAAAATATTTTATAAATTTAAAGAATTAAAAATATGCATTTTAATTGGAAAATTAAAAAAAATATCAAACTAAAAATATATTTAAACTTTTAATATATGAAAATTTTAAAATTTTGTTCTACGCCCATTTTTCTACATTTTTTAAAATGTGAATAATACCATCAAATGAGCTTATAAACGGTCGAAGGATGACTCAAAATATCAATCAGTTTACACAGTTGGTTATATCATAAAATATTCAACGTTTTAAATTTAAAAAATTATAAAATTTATTACTAGTTGTTATTAATTAATTAATTATAATTAGTGGAATAACCTAAAAGGCGTATGTTGGAAAAATGTTTTGTCATCGCCACGCGCCACGGGGTAGAGCTCCAACTACTTCACGCGCTGGATAATAGCCTCGGAGGATTGGACGTAATTGGATTTATTGGGTGAGAGCACTGCCTTGTTCAAGAAATACGCGGAGAAGAGCAACCCATCCGCGCAAGGGGACAAGGAAAGCGATGTTGCACAAACTCCAACTCTGACAACGAAGAAAACAACACCGACAGGGGTTTGGTTCGATGAAGGTCCAGTGGAACGTATTCGACACCATGACATTTCTTCTTTCAAAGATTGAACCTTGCTCTAGCAATGAATGAGAGAGGGATCTTGGGATAAACCTGAGTTCTTATTGACTATTGTTGTACAAGTTGTATTATTGGGGGAAATTGTCGAATTTCATGTTGGGAGGTACGAGGGATTCGACATCATTATGTTGGTGAGGTTGTAGTAGCGAAGATCATGCACATAAACCCTTTGAATTTGCCAATTGCGTCAGCGCTTGAGGTTTGTGGTGAAGGATTCACTACTTGCGACGTAGGTGAGAAGAGCTTGGAACATGTAACCCGACGACATCTTGGAGCTCTGGCCAACAGTGTATTATTTGATTGACATGTGTATGGATTATTAGATGAATTATTAAATTGATTATATTTAGTTAATTAATAAAAGCTTATTATAAATTTTATAATATGTTAAATCTGATACACTGAATAATATCTAAGAATTATAAATAGTGGTCCAGTGATAGATCACTTGATTCATGGTTCTATGGTAGAGCCCACCTTTTCAAAAAGTAGAGTATAATATATGTTTTTGTTAAAGTTGTGACAATGTTGTGTGATTGAGAATTGGTCATGTCAAATGCTTTCTTGGGTAAGGATTTCATTTTTTTTTAATTTTTTTTTTTAAAATAACAATGAGAATATGTTTATTAGATTTTACAAAGTTTCTTTTATAACAAAACTAGTCCAAAGTTTTTTAAAAAAGACATTAATTATCTATGTTTTTAGAGGTATAATTTTTAAAAAAGCATTTGAAACATAAGTTTTAATTGTGTTATAAATTATTATTCACTTTGTCACTTTTCGCTATAAAACTAGAGGTGTCATTTTGTTCTTACACCTTAGGATTAACCATTTCATTATAACAGCCCTAGGACTTTTTAGCCCACTTAATAAGGAGACTCAAAAACTTCTAGTCCACCTAGTAAGGGGACTAAAATACAACTTAAGAGGATTAGCTTACAAATTGTAACTATTTCAAAAATATTTTTTTTCTCAAATTCTAAAAGGGTAATTTCAACTTGACCTCATATATGGTATTTTTAACTTGACCTTGATCAAAGTATCTACAACAAAGTCTTGACTAAAGCAATTTTAGCTTATCCTTGACTATAGTATCTTCAACTCATCATTGAGTGGAGTAATTTCAATTTGGCCTCAACTAAAATGTCTTCAACTTGTATTCGGTCATAGCATCTTCAACTTAGCCATAACCAAAGTATCTTTAGCACAACCTCATCCAAAGTATTTTTAGCTTAGCATTAATCAACACATAGTCAAGCATCAAGGGTCAAAACAAGTCAATATAAGATAATGACTTAGTAACTTTTTCTCTATGCTTACTTCACCTTCCTTATGGAATTAAGTGTACCACTTAATTTACCATCAAAGGATTTTGTTTACACTCAACATCATCACATGTCATCCTTATCGTATGCTTAGGAAGATTCTAAAATCATCATGACAAAATAAGTACACATACTTAAGTAGTATTTTCCAAGTTATAATGGGGCTAAGAATAGAGGTGGGAAAATATTTGGATCTAGGCTTATCAATTAGAATTAAGGAAATATTATGGACACAAAAAAAAAATCAAGTTACCACTATTATTTGTTGGCATTAATGTTTTTTTCTATTAATTAGTCAGACTTAATTATTCCCAATAATCTAAAAACACAAAGATATATAAAATAATACATATTTTTTGTAGCTTTTTCTTTCTTTCTTTCTTTTGATACATTCATAAAATTTTTATTTTGTTGTATCCCCACCCTAAACTTAAGACCCTTTCTTGTCCTTAGGCAAGTACACAACCCCAAACTTAGGACTAAGTCGTAAGTGTTATGCAAAGATAAATCCCTTAATTCCAACCAAGATGGAAAATAGTTTTTCATTTTTTGTGATTATAGTGAGCTAATTCAAAGAACAAAGGGATTTTAGCTCAAAGAGGTTAGCAAAGGAAAAATGTGAAAGGTGGCTAATTTTTGGCATTAACTTAAAGAACAAAACATTTGTATTTATTATTTGTATGGACAAGCCATGCAATAATAATGAGAATCAAGTCAAGTTTTGAATCAAACATACAATGAAGAAACACTAAATAGGCATCTAGTTAGGCTCAAAGACTCATAAAGGAGTGAGAATGAAGAAAACACAAAACACAAACAAGCTTATTACTATTAGGTGTCAACAGGCAATCCATAAAAGTTCACATTCTTCGAAGTATGAGTGACATAAAAAGAAAAGTGACAGCCAAACATTTTTCACAAAAGAATATAAATGGGCAAGACCCAAATGTGATAACCAAGAAATAAAAGGAGCAAAGAAAGACATCACAAAATATCACATTAGCGCACATAATTCAATTTAATAACATGTCATAAAAAACATATAGCAAAAAAGTAAAAAGAGTGGGAAAAATTCTTTCAATCAAATAAGCATGTAATATCTCGAAGGAAACAAAAAAAAATAATTTTGCAAATTTTTAGTTCCTTAATTTTGTGAAATATTAATTTTTAGTCCTTCAATATTTTCTTGACAACTTTTAGTCCTCTAAAAACTTTTTGTCACACAAAATGGCCTTTGTCGTTAATTGTCCTTTGTTAAGTGTTGATGTGACAACATAAGGTTGACATGTCAACACTTAATAGATGATAATTAACAGTAAGGACCACTTTGTGTGACAAAATTATTAGAGGACTAAAAGTTGACAAGAAAAAGTTGATGGATCAAAAATTGATATTTTGTAAAGTTGAAGGACCAAAAACTTAATTAAGTTTTCTTTTTTATTTTAAAAAATCTTTCATTTTATTAAGAAGAGAATTAATGAAAACTTTTACTAATCAACCAACCTCAAGATTTTGTTCTGGGGCTCAATACAGGCATTGGTCATTATCAACAACATTATAGAAGAGATATGGAAATTCAATTTTGAGAGCCTAATTTTTGATGCAAGAATCAAGAGTTTTATACCAATTTAATCTTTAAGATCTACATCCAGTTATTCAAAATCCTTAGTTGAATTTCCACTCATCAATTTTTACAGTATTACAAACAAACACCTTGAACACTACAAGAAATAAAAGTAAAAGGATATGTCTACAAGATTACTTCAAATAATCTTTATGGAACCCTACCACAAGTATATACCATGAAACATCCTATCTTTTATTTTTCCTTTTACAAATCAAAACTGAAAGATAAGGAACAAGATAGCTTGATTTTTTATAATACAACTACCAACACTTATCTAGTTAGACAAGCTTGGTGATAATTCAGTCTTTAATTTAATAATCTATAATTAGTTGTCCTTAATGTTATTAAAAAAAATGCACGAGAGTTCTTTCTCAAGTTCTTTCTCAAATTTCATAGGTTTTTGTTAAAAATGAGTTCACAAATTAAAAAAAAGAGGTAGGTTTCTACTTGTGGACCCTAATTGTTTTAATGGATTAAAATAGTTTATTAATTGATTAAATTCATCTTCCTTAATTATGGGTTTCAATTTTGACCAATTTATGTTTTATCACTTAGTCTCTTTAAATAATAAAATTAATGAATAGATGACTCACCAAATACTCATTTATTACATATTCCATGAAAATTAAATTTAAATCCATCTTGTAGTTATTTTAAAACACTTAAACATAAATTAGGAAAATAAACCAATGCTACAAAAGTTATAGAGAAAAAAATGTTAAAATGTAAGAAAATAAAAATAAATAAGAAAGAAAGGAAAATAATCAAACAAATAATCAATCAATTGGAGTGTTATTAGAATCCCAATCTTTAACAATAAATCAAAAACTTGTTAGGAATGTTGTAAGTATACCAATTGTACAAGTAATAAAGCAAGAGAGTAAAATTGTTGTATCAACACGAATTATAGTTTAATAATAGTACAATGAAATAATAAAAAAATTTAATAAAAAATGTTTGTATTTTATTTTATGGATTTAAACGCAGAATGAAGAATGCCATTATATAATTAAAAAAATTCAATTAATAAAAATTGTTATATGTTTAAATTCTCTTGATTTTCCTTTCTAAATTCCCTTTTATTATGTAATTTACAATGATTTTCTCTACTATAGTATATTCCTAATTTCTTATATGGTAAATCTTTATACTTATTATGAATCTTAATCACTTAGGTGAACAAAAATAATCGTACATATTAAAAAATATAAATTTACATGGAACTGTACAATTTATCTCTATATCTAGGCTAAAAATTTATATAATTATTGACTCAAAATTTTGTAAACCCTAATTTCCCAATTGCTAGGTTTAAATTTAGATAATTTCTTAATGAATGTTAATCATAGAAAAACAATAAGCATAAAATCAAACAAAGAAAATGAAAAAAGGATTTAGATACAAAATCAATTACAATAGTTTTAAATTGGGGCTCATCTTAACCTAACCCAAAGAGGCTGAGAAACTCAAGCTACTAATCACTAAACAAAGACTAGAAAAAAAATAGAAAAGTACCCATGAATCTTGAGAATCAAGCCTAAATTCTTCAACATCCAATAGTCCATGATGAATCTTGAAGTTCTATTACCTTGCTTTCGATCCTTAGATGAGACAAAGGATGCCCCAAGAATGTAATTTCTTTGAATATATAACAACTTAGGGGCTGTATAGGTTAGAAAAGCACATTGAGCTTGAGAAATTGTCAAAAATAAAAAAAAATGCAAACAACTCGACAATGTGTAAAGTGCATCTAACACTTGGCACTAGTCCTTTGCTAGGCATCAATTATACATTGTTGGATGCTAAGTCATACTTTTGGATTTTTTATTTTCCAGAGTTTTGACTCTGTTGATGTTGGGCATCATTTAGCCTTCGTTGGACAAGAATGTGCATATGTTTGGTGGTAACTTGATTGTCATTCCTTATGCATTTTTGGACTTTGTCTTGTTTTTTTGGGTCTTTACATTTGAAAAGTCACTTCTTTTGTATCCAAATGTTATCCTATTCTCTTATGTTTCCTATATTGACAAACCTATTTAACCAAATAAAATCATGTAATTTTAATTTAAAAGTATCGAGAATATAAATTACATGAAATTTCATATTGTTGAGTTATTTTCTCATAATTATTTTATGAGCTAATACAAATATAATATAAATAGCTATATAAATCTACTTAAGTTGTAAATTTATCACCAAATTCATTCAAAATGTTTTATTTTCCTTTTATGACTTTCATTGTGTAGATAATGACATTCTTTTATCATTTGGGATAATATATTCTATTTCCCTTTTTATAATCTTTACTATATAGATAATTACATATTTTCTCCTTTTAGATAAAATATTTAAATTTCATTTACTTTCTTTTTTAATAGTGTTTTATTTTTTTCATAATTCATTATTACTATTTTAAAAATTATGACATTTGCAATCAAATGACATTAGTTTTTCCTTTATATTGATATGAGTATTAAATGCTATTCATTAATTTTTGTCAATGTCTTAAATAGACAAACATTATATAGGCGTTCTTTTTTAGTTATGAATATAATTTTTAAAACAAAAAACATTTAATAAAAATGAAGTTAAAATGGTTCCAAAGGCTTTAATAAACTTTGATATAATAAAGGTTTCAAATAACTACTGGAAACTAAAAAGAATGAATAATGTTGTTGTCTCCATTATATATAATTTTTTTCTATTTTGTGAAAATATGCTTTCTATTATATGTTCTTGAATTATTTTAAAACCTGTAATTATAAGTACGTTATATGAAATTTATTTTAATTTTAATTTTTATAGTTGACCCTCTTATCATTTAAATCAAAATTTGTCTTTGTCAATGATAAACTAGTATGTTATTTTTTCAACCCAAAAGTCTCAAGTTTATTTTAATGTTTTAAAAGAAAATATTTTAGAAAGCAATTAGTATAACTGAGTTTGTTATATTTATAATATATTATATAAATTTTATGTTTTCATT
>JAMLFT010000895.1:0-35600 GCA_026544285.1 Pachyrhizus erosus | reverse complement strand
TAAAATTAAGATTAGTAATATATTAATAAAATATATTATTAATATACTGATAATAATTAGTCACTATTTAATATATTATTAATATATTTATCTTTATTATTTTAAATTATATTAAATAATAAATAATACTTAATTTTATATTTTTAATCAACATTTAATTATTCATAATATAATTATCATTATTATAATTGTGTCGATATAAAATACTACGAAAAATTTAATGATTGTAAAATCTTTCTTTTTATATATAAACTGTTATGTTGAAATATAATAACTCTCAGATCCCACAGCAAGTTCCATGACGATTATATTAGCGTTTATTATCAATTAAGCACCACTCACTATGATTATTTTAAACAAAAATGCTAAATAATATTTCAACTTCGAGTGAATCTCACAAATTTCAGCTTAAACTACAAGTTGTGATATTTCTTTTTAATCTTTCGTCCTAGTAATGTATGTGCCAACAGAGCTTGTGTTTAAAGAGACTAGCCAAGTGTGAGATTGAAATCATGAAAACTGCAATTCACATCCCTTTAAGGTGAGCATGCTTGGGTCATTGTGATTATCATTATCAAAATCCTGCACCGTTTAAGTTAATAAATGGTCCAATGCAGAGTGTTTCCTACCAATATAGTAATATTTTGCACGCCAAATTTGGCTCGGAAGAAAGTTAGACCAAGAAATATATTAAGGATTTGGAGGAAGAATTCGGCTGTGGTATGCAATAGTCTCATTTGAATTTCTATTTCAATTGAGTACTTGAATGACATATATACATGGAACAGTATCGTGGCGTGTTAAAAGCCAAGGAATTTTCTACATCACCATTGTGACTGGGAACAGCCTATCTAAGAAAGTATATACACCACCACCTAACAGCATTGCTCCGCTGTGGGACAGGAAAATTGTAGCATGCATCAGAAACGTTGGAAAGTAAGAAAACCAATAAGAAAGTGGATACTCTATTCTCTAGAAACTAGAAAATAATCAGAGCATGATATTGTGTAGGGGGAACTTGAGTTTAACCTTTAAGTGCTTAATTGCTTATTAATAGTTCAAAAATTACCTTATAGGATTGATCCATGCTGAGAACTTGCGAAATGAAAGCAAGCTCTGTCAATAGAGATTTGAATCAGACATATTGTTTTCCACAAGGCTTCTTCGTTTTAAAAGATCTTTAAAGTGATATCTGACTCCTTTAGAGTGTGTAACTTGCTTTAAAGAGTAAAGTAATTTTGGTCACTAATGAGAAAATCAACCGTTGATATTATGTAAACGTGCATAACAAATCATACACGCGTTTGAATATCAACCATAAATTTTCAATGACAGAGATTACTTTATTCTTATTTTATAGAGCCAAATCCTTTAAGTTAAACTATAAAACCAATAAAATCATGTATTGACCTGTAATGCTCCAGCAAAAGAAGCAGCCAAAAGTAAGGGAGAAACATAGCCAGTTGTATAAGTCAAAAGTAAGCTGCCTCCAATCACAGGATCCTGTCAAGAAATCATCATTTTCTTCATTCACATAAGAATGACTAAATATGCAAAATGACAAGCAAATAGATACCCAATATATTATGCAATGATGTATATATAATAATTAAGCATCCCATTTACTTTGGTACACCAGAAAGCAATTTGGCTTTGAAGCATTGGTACACAGATATCCTAAATTTTAAAAATCTTACAAGAATAAGTTATCTGACATATTATATTCAAAATTTAGAAACAGAAGTAATTTGACATATTAGACCCCTGATTTTTTTAATTGATGAACTGAAACTAGTGAACAAATAACAGTGTTTTGCCCTGAGTTCTTTTGCTAACCCTGCATGAAAATTGCCAGAAAGGAATAATGAAGACCTAATGGTCATTAATAAGAAATACCTTGGATGCAGCAACATATCCCAGAAGGGTTGCCAGAACAGGTGTACTACAAGGTGAGGCAGCTAATGCAAATGTAAGCCCAGCCAGGTATGCTTGCACACCTAAAGTAGAATTCGTTTATATAAATGTTCTACATTCAAACTTACAATGAAAGAACTAAGTCAACATAAGAGCATAAACTTACTGGATGGGAAACTGGCAGCTGCTGCACGTGGATCAAAACTGTCAAACAATGAGGGGAGCCGTAACTCAATGACCTGCAAAATTTTCTCAAAGTGAACTACAAACATAAATATAGTAAAATGTCTATTCATTATACAACGAAACTTTTATAATGGATTAGCTTTTGAAACTTGTGTTAGTGCGTCTTTACTCTAAAAAGCTTAGAACTTTGAAGAATATATCGTAAGAATAGTACGCATCAGACTATCTCCAATGAAAATGCACTAAATGTAACTGCACAGAGCTGAAGGTAACTAACGTAAAGCTTGTAGGAATATTTAAATTCATAATTTAATCATAAAACAAAGAGTGCCAGAAACTATCTCAAAGGTTGAGCTTTGACAGGCCTAATCCGTTGTAATTCTTAATGAGATGAGTTAAGGGTGTTGTTGCAGACAAAAGGAAATGAAAATAACGAGGCACCTTCAAAACTTGGAAGTATGTAACCTTTAGAACACAAAGAAGGAGGAGGGGGAAGAGAAACTGTTTCTGTACCTCAAGAAGGTTCAGACCCATAATTATAGCCAAGCCAGAAGCAGCCAATGGTAATCCTTGGCCAATCTGTCCATAAGCCTTTCCTGCAAATGAAGCACCTACACCCAACAGTGCTAATGTGGTTGCAAGACCTAAGGAGAATGCAATGGAATCACCAATAACCTGACAGGAAGAAGAGATCAATATTGGTGAGAATTCTTGTGTGTATGAGTCTCTCAAACAGAATTTATGGAAAAAAGACAAGTGGAGGAAACGATGCACTTCTGGAAAAATTCATTAAGATCAATATATGCGCAGTTAGAATAAAAATTAGAGGACCTCAAAAGACTAAAGTTCCAAGAATGTTTTTTATAAAGCCTGCTTTAACAAAATGCAAGGCATTGTGGTTGTAAGATGCTCCTACATATTAGATATTTGCATCTTAGTAGAAACCTAAAAGATTGAAAACATAGATTTAGTTCACCAATATTTCCTAAAGACATCTCTCCCTTGCTATATTAGTATTTATCATTAGTAATCAAAAAACGTTAATCAACAAATAATGTCACAGAAATAACACAGCTAACTAGTTATTACCTCTGCTCTGCTTTTCCCGGAGCCAAATGCCCCTGTAATATTCCAAACAACAAATTTAGGTAACGAAAAAGGTACTAAAACTGAAAATGCCAAACAACAGCATGCTCACCAATGTAACCAAGGGTCAGTGGTAAGACACTAAGTGTACAGGGAGAAAGACTGGTTACAAGCCCTGCCGAATATATTACAGCTAAACTGTGAACATGAATAAACAGCAAACTATTAACACGTTTTAAATTTTCAGGGGAAAAAATAGAACAAAACGAATGTTTAGGAATTTATAGTACACCTAGTGAAACTGAGAGAGGTTAGTTGGCCCTGAACTGCTTCGTTGGCCTGTTGTCCAGCTGAATATAGAAAGCCTCCAAACCAGTCACTGATGTTTCCATCAGCCAAAGCATAAATAGAAGCAGCCACTTCCTGAATCAATAAAATAGTTCTAGTTCCTGAGATACATATACAAGGAATAACACAAAAGAGGCAGCTTCTATGACATGCATGCATAGTGTTTTTCAGGATTTGGAACTATTTGTATCATTTCAACTATCCAAGAGACATTCACAGAATAACCTCGTTGAACAACCTTTCTTAGTTATCATTGACTTACAAAAGCTAGCAACTTGAGTTCAATATCTCGTACACAAATAAAAGGAAGCAAAAAGAGCCACTCATGCATTCTCTCAACACAATAACCAATATTTACTAGACCATTAAATATATTGAGTTAGTATACATACAATAAGAATATATATTATTAGGTTTTTATGTGAAATTGTAAAAAAGAATATGAAAAATAACTCCTAGAATTAGCACATCAAAAGGGACAATTGAGAAGAGTTAATTAATAACTCCCGAAGTTATTTATGCGAATAGATATTGAAACAATCACCAACATAGTCATCCATACTTACAGCTTTTGCATCGACTGGAGCAACCAAATGTGCCACTGAAAAAATGGAAACAAGAAGCATTCACCAATACAATCAATCAATCCCAACCATCAATGTCATAGCAGTATCACAGTACAGAGCAGAGTTTGAGAATGGATAAAAGATCAGGAATTTGACAAAAAGTGCCAGTCAGTAACTAGCAGGCAGTGACAGGTCATCTACACTTTTCATGTCATACAAATAGAAGCAATGAATTCTTCCCCATTTTATTTCACATCTAACATTTAAATTAGCCTCAAATAGAATTATTTGTAAATCATCCTAATCAAGTTGCAAATACAACCAATATAAAAAGTTGATGCTAGCAAGTTTCTTGTTCCCAAAAGAACAAAAAAACAAAAAGAAAATATATATATAAAGAAAAATGAATTAACAAATGTGTACAAGAGACCTGTGCAGTTAAGCTTATTTTACAAAACAACAACATGCCTTATCCCAATAGAAGAAGCATCACTAAAATGAGTTACAGATCAGATAACACAGCATCTTGTAACAAATTTAAGGAATGAAACAAGGGATAAATGAGAGAGAAATATAATCCACAGTCCACGATAACCATATTTTCAAAGACACTACCTGTCATGAGTCCAATGCATGTCCTAATGTTATTGCCATTTATCTTCCATTTTGACCGAAGACAATTTTCAGGTTCGGAAGGTTTTTGATGCGTATTGATAGGAACGACATGCCTGGCTATAACAAAAAAAAAAAACAGTCAAAAACAAAACGAGGACCATGTTTTAGCTTCTCTCCAAGCCATGTTAAACTAAAGGGCGACAATATTTGACGAAATAATTGGCAACTGCATTGTTCCAAATTCAAATGATAAAAACATGAAGTGCCCTTCCATGCCACATCTTCATTTCACCTAAAAATGAAACCATATACATCCAATATATCTTTATTTAATATAGTCCATAGGTATCCTTCACCGTAAACAATTCTGCATACTCAGAGCTCAAAATCGAAACCACCAATTAAATTAATACAACACTGCACTAATTGATCGATACATCAATAGAAATTCATAGGACTTTCCTAACACATCTTCAAAAGGAACAAAAACAATAAGATTAAAAAAATCAGTAAATTATGTTTTTTAAGAAAAAAATTATGATAAACATGGACTCATGGAAATTGGCAGACTCACCATCCTGGTGAAGATTGCAGCTTGCAATTCTGCGATATGGAAGCTGAAGACTATAACTACCACACAAACTCATACTCAAACTCATCTGAATACACAATTAGATAAAGAAAAATTATCAAAATTCAGAAAAAAAAAATAACAATATATTTTGAACAGAAGCTCAAAATTTTGTTTTTCAGTGAATGGGTCACCGTTTCGTTTAGAGAGTTAGAGAGAGGAGAGTAATTTCTTACTGTTTGAAACACGGAACCTATGCCAAATGAAATTAAAAAAAATCCAAATTCCGACCAGTTGAGTTGTGGCGGCTAGGTATGTTCTCTTAAATGCTTTATTTGACAAATTTATTTTTTTTCAAATTAAATTATGTATTAATAACATTTTTGAATAGAAATTTTTTTATTTTACATTATTTTTTAACTGAATTGGTTCCCAAATTTTAAGAATTTTTTTAGTCTATTAAATTAAAATTTATAATTTTAGTTTTTTAAATTTATTATTATTTAGAGACTAAAAATAGTTTTAAAAATTTATTCTAATGTTTTAAATTTAGTATTTAGAGAGTAAAATGTATTATTTTAATTTAAGAGATTAAAATAATTTTTAAAAAAATGAAAAATCAAAATCGATTTTATCCAAATTTCAGAGAATATAAGCCTATTTTTTTTAAGTAATTATCGTTGTTTGAAATGAATAATTGATTAAGACCTTGAAGTTTGGAGTGTAACAATTATGTTGCGTAAAGAATATTCAAATCCATTCTTATGTACATCTTTTTTATTAAGAAAGAAATATACAAAAAGAAAAATAATATTAATAATAGATGTAATCATTATTTTAATGAAAGAGTAAAAAAGCATGTGTAAAATTAATTTAAAAATTGAAAATAAATTATTACAATCCTCTTAATATATTTTATAAATTCTTTAAAATGTTATTAAATTTTCATTATTTTATTTACAAATTCTTAAAATAAAAATAAACACATGCTTTTTATAGTTATTAATTAATTAAAAAGGAAAGTAAAAGATAAATCAAGCGTATTTTAAAAATACATTTTATTTTAATTTTTAATAGATTATATGTTTGTATTAAGTTGTGACATCCGCCGTACACATTCTTAGACACTAAATATGATTATAAGAATTTGTTGAATCTTTGTTGAATGGAGTTTTAACGGCTAAACGAACAGTCGCAATTTTCATTCATAAAATTATAAAAATAATATAATATTTATGATTAATTAAATTTTTTAATCCCTCATTTTATATGAACTTTTATTTTTTATTTTTTAAAAAGTTTTTAATTAATCATGAATTTTTTTTTAAATTTCATTCCATTTTTAATTTTTATGTTATTTTGGATTGTCAAATAATGATGTAACATTCATATAAGCATCTAGTGTGACATGTCATGTGGATGATGATTGTTGATATAATAATTTTTTATTTTATTTTTTGATGTGTTAAAATTATCAAAAAAAACTTTATTTTAATTTTTAGTTTTAATCCCTCAAAGATAGTTTTGATCAGTTTTCGTTCCTTTAAAATTTAGTTGGACCAATTTTAGTTTCTAATATTTTTTGTGTTTTTAGTCTCTCTAGTTAGTTCAACCTATTTTATATTTTAATTTGTAAGTTTATTCAAGTTTATTCAATTTTAAATTAGTTTGATCAGTTTTAGTTCACTTAAATTATTTTCTTTTTTGCAAATTTTACTATCTAAATTTTTAATTTTGACATATTTTATTATCTTTTTTTTTACAATTTATTATCACATTTTTTAATTTTTGTGCATTTTATCATTATGTTGATAACAAAGTCATCTCACAAAAATTAGTAATATAACAATGTTATTTTATTTGTCTTTAACTTTATTTTCCTGATACGTTAACATCGGTAAAATTTTTAAAAATTAAAAATTTGGATAGTAAAATTTGTAAAAAAAAACCTTGATTAATAAACTGTGCAAGTTAGCCAACAAATTATGTGTAAATAATAATTAATTAATTATTAATTATTAATTTTAATGATCCAAAGTAACAAAAGGGGCTAAAACTACAAAAAGAAAAAATTAAAAACTAAGATCGGTCAAACTCAATTTTTGAGAAACTAAAGTTAATGGAACTCCTTTTTTAGAAACTAAAAATAAAAATTATAATAAATTTTTTTGACAATTTTAAAACATAAAAAAAATATAAAAATTGACACATGATTACCACATCAACAATACTTGTTCATGTAGCATGTCACGTCACATGTTTAAATAAATATCATGTAATTTCTTAACCATCCAAATTAATGATAAAGATTAAAATAAAATGAAAAATTTTAGAAAATTATAACTATTGAAAAAAATTAAAGAACTAAAAATGGCAATCCATATAAAATGAAGGACTAAAACTTTAATTAAGTAATATTTATACAATTATTAATATAATATACTAACTAAAAATACTCTAAATGTGTCATAAATTATATTCTTCCGTATTTTATTTCAGTCTCTTATCTAATTAAATTCATTTCATTCCATTGAAAAAAACAAAATTCAAACTGATGCATGAAGGATATCACTCTAATATGATTCCGTAATTCCCTTGAGTTTAATTTAACATAAATCAAAATCAAATACATTTTTAAAAATTAAGTATGGACTTCTCAGATAACTTTTTTCAAAATAAATCAGTAATTGATTTATAGTGTTCTATAATAATTTATAGACCTATGTTTGATTTTAAGTAAGAAAGTAAAAGGATTTTAAAAGAGAAAAAAATAATAACATGGTACTGTGTTTATTATTATTAAATAAAAAGTAAATTTTAGTTACGATATCATACCAATGTTACATTCAATCAAATAAGCTAAATTACTGTGTTTATTAAATAATAACAATGGTACTGTGTTTATTTGTTTTTCAAAAAGGTTCAAACTAAATTACTCTAAAGTTATATAATATCTCTCGTCCCTTCTTCTTTTTAAAGATAAATAAGCTATAAACAAAAAAAAAAAAAAACTAAAACGTACTACTATAATCATACATAATATTTCTTATCTCCATTACTATTTACAAGGATACAAATATAATAATGTATTATTCATATTTTTCCTTTCCTCTTTTTACAAACTAAGCAAGATAATCCTCCTCCCTATTTCTTAAACCGAACCAAACAAGACGACCTACGTTTCTTCCTCCCTCTACTATTTCCTTTTAACTAAATGCGATATGAAAATTAATCTCACTCACTGCATGAGATCACCAAAATAAGAACAATTCCTCCAACAAAGCCTTTCTTGCATACTTAACTTCAAATTAATCTTTACAAATTTATAAACCTTCAACCATCAATTAACTATCTTGAACTTTAACTTTTGTTCTTTACATATATGAACTCAAATATAAATAAAAATAATTAATTTTAAATTAATTAAAATTATTAAATTTATTTAATTTTTGACTTAAATACAAAATTGATTCTTAAAAATAATATCTTTTTTATTTGTCTTTAAAAAAATAATTTTAATCATTTGAAGATAATTTTTTTACTTGTCTTTATTATCAAATATCAATTATTTTTTAAATGACGACAAAATAATAATTTTGACAGTTCAATAATTAATTATGTTATCAAAGAATCTAATAAACTATGTTTTACGTATAATTTTTTTTATCAAAAACTAATTTAGGGTTTAGGGAACTAATACTATCTTAACACTAATTTTGTAACCAAGACCAATTTGTTTTTTTTAAAAGGAGTTTTGGTAGAAACATAAAATATGCTCCCAAGTAAACTTGTAATAGGAAACCAAATACCATCTTCAACATCATTCTTAGGTAACTTCCTACTCAAATATCACAAGGAAATCAATTCAATGATTCCAGAAAACAAGTACATAATTTAATCTAGCATTAGAAAGTATGAACAATTACATCCTTATCAAGAACTCAGTCACGCTCACTAATTGCAGTCAAATGCTCATCAATTTCCTCGGTGGTTAAAACTCTGAATTCTGGATTATCCTTCCGCACCACTCCAACCTAGAAAACGCGAAACAATCATTTGCACTAAATCAGTGAAGAAAGGGAATAATCATAAAAAGTTTAATCATCCCTATCCTATAAGTCTAGGCTATAGAGCAAAGATATCAAGCACTAATTTATGCCACTGAACGTATTTCCATAATAATAATAATATACTTCTAGAACAGCTAACATTACAATACAATCCTCCATTTTACACATCAATATTATTGGTTGAGTAGTATTCCATATAACTAAGAAACAGTAGAAACTGAGAGTAACACAATAAAACGAGAGAATAAAAAAATATATTATAGACACTTATCTATTCATAATAACCTATAAGGAAAGCTAATGGAATAGTGAAAATGAAAGAAAAATGTTGTAACCTGGGTTGCCTAACATGCAGACAAATACAAGAGAAGGTTGTAAACTCAAAAAACACTAGGCAGCATGACAAAAATTACTTTAGTTTAATGAGAAAGAACAAGCAACTAGCAAACAACCTTTAAAATGAAAGACAACAAATGCTTAGGCCATTCAAGGCTAAACAAATATGAAATCCTGCAACATTTTTTTAAAAATAAAATATGGATTATTTAACCAATTTCAATTAACATGGAGTCATATAAAGGTCTGTAAGCTTTAAAAATTAAAATAAAGTTCTACCTCAATCTCAGTGGCCTTAAAATCCTCCTGAAGAACTGATTGCAGGGCAGAAATGGCAGTCTGATAAACAAAGCAAGGAGATATTAGAACATCAAAAGCATGATCGGATAACTGTTAACATAATCTGAGAAAATAATCATTTTCAGTTTCTCGTGTCTTCATAATATAGCATAATTTAAAAAAGTCTTTTGAACAAAAACCAATTAGTTAATGAGGAAGCTTAGATAAAAAATTGTCAGTCACAAGAATGTAAAAAGGGCAACAAATATATAGTACATATGTGAAGGTTTAAGTTAAGCCAAAGGCTAAACAAAGCAGGGAGATATTAGAACATCAAAAGCATCATCAGATAACAGTTAACACAATCTGTGAAAAAAATAATTTTCAGTTTCTAATGTCCTCATGCATAATATAGCATAATTTAAAGTCTTTTAAACAAATACCAATTAGTTAATGAGGAAGCATAGATAAAAAATTGTCACTCACAAGAATGTAAGAAGAAAGGTAAACAAATATATATTACATATGTGAAGGTTTAAGCTAAGCCGAAGGCTGATACATAATGTTCATGAAACCTAATGATTACGTGTTAATGTCATAACTCAGGTAATAAAGATTAAGTTACAGTTTTAATGAGGATTCAAAAGTTTAGTTTTTATTACATTATCTGACTGACGTTGATATAGGTGAATTGTCTCCTTAGCACTCAGGTATACAGAATATGCCAACCATTATGCCAATCACTTGCATCAAATTTCACTCAGTTTTCAGACTTTTTACTTTCCAGTAAAACATAGCCAATCTTTAGCATCCACATACATTCAACATTTTGTCCAATAACTTTCATGCAGACTAATAATTATAGAAAATAATAGCATAGATATGTATAGGCCAGTACAAGGCACCAGGCCCGGGAAAGTTTAGGTTAGAAGGGGGTAAAAATAACTGAAAGAAGTTAGCTTAGAGCGGCAGTTATGTGTGTGGATGAAAGTTATTTTATCAGTTGTGTTTTTTTATGTGTGGGACAACTATTTTATTAGGCAGTAATTTTATTAGACAGTTGTGTTTCGGTCATTTGGTGATATATGTATGGCTGGCAGTTATGGGGCAGCGTATTACAAATTTGGATGTATGTTTGAGAGAAAGACTCTCTGTTAGGGCTTAAGCCTGTGTTTTGTGGGTTTATACCTTAATTCTGGTTCTGTCCAGAATTGTCATCAATAAAATTATCCTGTTTGTATGTGCAATCTCTTGAGTCTAACAAATATTTATCAAGTAATAAAAACTTTCAGAGAGCCACCAGGAAGAAAAGGAACAACAAAATTCATTGTTTATCCAAAAAAGAAGGGATAAAATCCAACATGTTGAAATATATCCTCTAAAGCTCAGAAGTTCTCAATAACAACATGGCAGTCTTTCATACCAACAAAAGCCAGCAACCAGATTGGCAATTTCACAAACTAGGAAGAGGGAACCAGATTGAGGGGAAAAACACTGCTAGAACACTACCTGAACTGTCTCCTCATATGTAAATGAAGGGTCATTCTTCATCTTCTTTTCCAAGAAATTAATGGCCTCTTGGTCCTTCAATCCAGCACTTGTTGCCTGAGTACATCATAACAGAATACACTTTAATTTCTGTCTACAAGTGGATTTAATTAATTACAAACAGATTACAATGCATGAAGTGATGGCAAATAAAGAAACACCATTCCTTAACATTTCAAGATTTAAAATCGATGTGCATCATGACATTCATGTATGGCTTAGAGTATACAATCATATTAAAAAAAGGAATGTACTCAGCAGATCTAACAGAACAAAAGAATTGCATTCCAGCTATTTTAAAAACTCACAAAATCTCTAAGCATTGACCAGAGAATAGATGCATAGGTTTCACAATGTTTATAGTTTAGAAAGGTAAATTGAGACAATGAGGAGGAAAGGGAAAATTCAGGATGAGTGAATACTCATGAACTTAAATGTTAACAGAAGATTATATACTTTATAGCACAACTACGTTAAAATGATAAGAGTAAATTACAATGACACCCCCTGTGTTTTACTCGAATTACAAAAGTACCCCTCCGTTTAAAAGCATTTCTTTGGCACGCTCTTGTCTAACGATGTCAAATTATGTTTAGTTTTAAAATTTGAATTATATTTATATCCTTATTACACAATAACATGTACATCCCCTGGATTTTATACATATCACATGTGTACCCTGTGTTTTTCAATACACACGATATCCCTCTCTTGTTTCAGATCTAAAACATAGACAACCAGCAGTAGCCATGGCTGTGGTAACATCCTTTACTTTAACTCCTTCTAGCCCAACGCTGCAAAAAAGGAATGCTTAAAGAACTTCGATGATGATGTAAAAAATTTTCCATGTGCCAATTGCAATTTCACTTCTATTATTGATTCCAACAGCGGCAAGAGGCAAGGCTTTCCCTTGCCTCGCCCCTCCATCTCCTCCACCCAAAGCATGGACAACAAGCAAGGTCTTGTTTCCAGATCTGTCTTTGTTTCTACCTATACTGTCAGCTCTAGTAGCTCCAATGATGACCACCATCAGCGATGGTGGCAACAATTTTTAGGAGATTTATATGCTCAAAGGACCTCATAAAGAAGATGAGATGGGGTTTTTCTAGGAAAAACAAAATACTTTGCAATCACATGACCCTTGAACTAGACAGAGTTAAACTGTTTGGGACATGAGGGTGCCGCTATAATGGAAACGCAAAAGTCAGGGGTTTTTTGTAGGTTGAAAAAAAGGAGGGATACCTTGTGCAATTCGAGTAAAACACAGGGGGATCTATTGTAATTTGCTCTAATGATAATTATAACATACTTACAATGTGTCCAAGCTAAAATAATTTAAAAGATTTCTCCCTTCAGTTACAAACTCCCTCCTTTTTGCCACTATTGACTAATGTTAATCCCTTCTTGTATGGGTGAAGCATAATGGTAGTTATATTTCCATGACAACTTTATTGGTTCCCTAGTTCCTCACTCTTACACTAGTAATAAAAATGGAATAACAATTTTCACAAAGTAAAAGCAGGCAATATTGCTTTGTCATCCCCAACCCCCTCTCCATCATTTTAATATTTTATGATGACAGATAATTGTTCAGTGTATGAGTTTTAGACATTAAAATAGACAAAGAAACATGTAAGTTAGAAAAATTTATGGAATTGAGTTCATTATCAGCATGTTTTTCCTCTTATTAAATAACACCAAAAAAATCTAAACATTAATCAATGTGAGAGAAGTCTTCCATGTACCTTGTGACCAAAGTAATGACCAGCTGGATCACATTTGTAAAGCTGAGGTCCATATTCATCATCAATACCCAAAACCATAGCAACTTCACAGCACAATACATTCAAAATCGTAGAAAGAGGAAATGGTATCAATAATAACAATAAGTAATTGAACTATGAAATTTTTTTTGTCAATAATTATCATAAAAACAAATCATGTGATCTTTCAAACAGGGTGAAAATTGTTCAGCTGTGAAATGGCTAAGAAGAAAACATACCTACTCCAAGTGGTCTCATATAAGCATGTTGAGTATAGACTTGTGATTTGTCTGCAATCCTGTTGGTGTAAAAGATAACAAAAGGTAGACACAAAGATGTTATTGACAAATTATAAAAGCCTAATATAGTAAAATATTTTAAGTAAAATGTCGCCCTTGATAAAGGACACAATTACAAGTGTCTCAAGGGAAAAAATGGTATACTATCCACTGCTTGCCAAAGACATTTATATCACAAATGTGTAATCATAACCAGTGTCATTTCCAGAGATTGGTTAAAAATCTGGACATAACTCTTAGTTATTATATTAGAAGATTATGGATAAGGAAAGTAAAAGCCAATTAATCACCATTACACCTATCACACCCAATAAACTCAATCTTTATAAAGCTTTAAAATTAAATTATCAGGTCTAAAATTGAAAATACGTTTTCATTCTTTATCAGCATTCAGCATCCCTCTCTGAAACACATGACAACATTTAGAAGTAGATGAGGGGTCCAATAACTTGCAAAAATTAATAGCCATAATGGTTCCTATTGTGGGATCTGTTAACAGCACCTATTTGGAGGGGAAAGCACTAATAGTTTCTTCACTGTTTTAGTACATTAAATGCCAATTACTGAATCATAAGCGTGCAATCTACATATTCAACATGGTAGGAGGAGCAACAACAATAGAATCTTCCAGTTGCAACCCAATTGCAGAAGCATGTTACAACAATTTGGTTATTGCCAATTGTTGTACAGTTCCAGTTCATTAAATAATAAAGTGCAGGTAGCATTCTTCTCCACTAAATAATGATAATTTGAAAGCAGATATGAAACAGAATAATAAGCAGCTAGTAATAGTTATGATAGCAAAATATCTTTCTAAAAACTGAACCACTTACCATTTAGCTAATACGTCTACAGGCATCTCATATCCATATGTAAAGCGAAACTCAGCTGCTTCATTTCTTGCTTGTTGGACCAGTGTCCTAGCGTCAGCTGGAAAGAGGTATTCCAATAGGATAAAGCAAAAAATGAATTTTTAATGTAAAAATAATTTAGTTCTAAATATATCTGTAAGCAAAATATTCATTATCTCTGGCAGAAATCTAAACATGTGCTCATGTATCAAAGTTCAATTTAAAGAAAAACAACAGTATCATTGTCTCTACTGAGTCTGATCATATGTCAAGTTAGGCTTAGGCACAACTTAGACAGTAATATTCAGGTCTAATAGAACTATTTTCTCATCATATATTATTAATCACATGTTATGTAAGGTTGCACAAATTTATTAACCAATATCACACATACAAAAATAGGTGTATCCGAAACACAAAAGGTTTGGCTTCAAAACAAATTTCTACAAGACTACAACAAAGAATCAGAGAAGAGGTTATACCTGTCATGCCAGTAGCCAATAGACCAAGGTACTTTGTGATGGGAAAGAGGTGTGTAACACTTGTCTGGTCCAAAAGCTTATCCTGCATTGAACATCCCAACTTAAGCAATGCACACAAATACTCACACAAGCAAAAGAAAGATCAGAGAACCAACTTTCAGAACTCACCGGAACCTTCTTCTGAGTAACGACACAAATTGAATCCTTTCCTCGGACACCAATTGAGGTGATTCCAGCAGCCTTAACAGCCTTGAAAGCATACTCTGTTTCATCGTGCATAAAAAATTCCACCACTCAATACCACAGCCTAACAAACTAGTCAACTCATTTCCAAACAAGTCAAACAACCGCAAGGAAATTTTCTGTTCATGTAGAACACACTCACTGAGAAGTCCTACAGCCTGTTAAGAACTCTAGAAAGTAGAAACCATTATCTTGGGCAGCAGGATCAGAGACCCACTTGTCCTACACGGCTCCTCATGCGGCAAGCCTAAAAGGCATAAGTTCATTTTCATAAACCTAAGCTGATCCAGATCCATTCTATTTTGGCTTAGGGGGTGGGGAGTGACAGATACAAAGCAGCGTTTGGCAAACAGGTTAAATAAATCAGGCTTAGTTTAACATTATTAAAAAAGAAAACAGAACAGGAACTGAACATAAGATTGAAAAAAGAGGTACATTTTGCAAAGGCAACAATTCCTAAGTTACGCAATCAATCAATCAATTCAGATTCGTGTGAACAGTTCTTAAATTGTGATTTCCACCTTCCTAACCTAACTCACAAGTCCACTACCATTATTTCAACCTAAATTATCAAAATTAGAGCAATAATTAAATGTTAGAACAAAAATTAATAACACTTGTTTTTTCATATTGAAATATTTGCACAAACTAGGTCGGTCCAGAGCGTGAAAGATCTAAACCGTATTTGTCCGATTAAAACGTGGCCGGTGCGAGAGGTTAAAGTAAAAGGAGAAATTTGAGTTACGTACCGACTTGGAAGAGACGCCCCTCGGGCGAGAAAATAGTGATGTGACGATCGTATCCACCTCCACTTCCTCGACTCATTTTTACCTCAACGGATGATGGCGGCTTGTGACGGCCCTTGCGGTGGTCGACGGCGGCGATGAGAGTGATGTGATGGTTTTCGAAAAAGCGTAGCGAAGCGAACAAGTCGAGAGTGGAGACGATGCTTTTGGTCTTAAAGTATCGATCTCAACTTCCTACTCAAGAAAACAAGAAGTTTAGATTTTGAGATCCAGCACAGTCAAAATGGGCCGAATACATAATAACGAGACGGTCCAGCTATTGAGCCCATGAGTTTTGGGCTTTGTTATTCTCAATTCATTTGCCTTTAAGTTCACTCCACTTTTTTAAAACTTTGTTAAATACCCAATTTACCCTAACCTTCCCCTCAAACAAATAATTAGTAAGTCACTAAATTATTTTATAAATTTTAAATAGGTTCTTAAATAAAAGAATTTTTTATCAAGTGCTTGATTTTGACAATTTTTGTAATTAGATTCGAGGAGCTAGTAAAATTACTATAAATTATTATTATTTTTTACTATAAACTAATTTTAGGGATTCATTTACAAAATATTGTAGAAATTTAGAAACCTAGTTACAATTTTTTTTAGTTTAAATACTTGATTAAAAATTTAAAATCTTTGAAATTAAAAATAAACTGGTAAATTTGTAATTAAAAATAAAAATAAAAATGAAAGTAGAAAATAAAAACAAAAGTAAATATGTCTTTAGTTTTTTAGGCTTAAATACAAATTTCCTCCCTCTATTTAGTCAAATTCATAATTTTTGGTTCTCCTATTTTAAAATAGAAATATTTGGTCCTCTTTCTTATAAAATCTACAATTTTGATTTAATCTTCAATTTTGTTTACATTTATTCTTTTTATTTCTTACATTTTAATTAATTAAATTATTTTTTAACGATACAATTAAATGAATATGTTAGATATAAAGTTTGAATGTATCAATATATAGTAAATAAAACTAGACAACATTTAGGATTTGACCAAAATTACATATTTTTTTAACTAGAAAGATTAAATGTTTTTATTTTAAAATAGAAGAATCAACATCGTAAATTGAACATAATAGGAGGACTAAAATTGTATTTTAGTTATTTTTATCTCATTTTTTTCATTTCCTTCCACTTTATTTTATAAAAAAAAAGATAAAGGTGAAGAAAGAAAATTAATGAAAAAATTTGAAAGACAAAATAAAGTATCAAAGAAAATATCTTACTAATGTTTTTATTTTATTTTTTTAAAATTTTGATTTTAAAAACTTGTTTCTAAAACTTCAAATAAGAAAAACGTACATGAAGCAATTTTTAAGTATAAACTATTTTCTAAAACCATATTTTGTAAGAAAAAACAATATTCAAATAGGCTTTAAACTGATTGACTCTTAGGTTATATTTAATGTATTTATTGTTATTTTCATCATATTTTTGTTATTTTTACAATAACATTTTCAAAAATAAACAAAAAGATAAAAACACCCCTACACTCCTTCTCATAACATTGTTGCATCAAGATGTCAACCATCACAATTGAACCGAAAGCCACCTAGAAGGAAGTTTCATCGCCATTAACAATGAATTGAAAGGTAAGTTTATTTTTGCAAAATCCTAGATCTACCAAAAAAAGGATTTTGTTGTATAAAAAAACTCAACAAAATTATACGTCCTTATCATCCAAGTCAAGTTGAACTGTGAAAACATTGGATTAAAAAGAACTAAACCATTTTTGATTATGTTAACTAGCTAAACTAGTTAGGGTAGACTTGTAAGTTCTTAACCCAAACACCATTGAGCCTATTAGACTTGACATTATTTTTCATATATAATTTTTTCTTTTAAAATTAGTATAAATTAAAAAAATAAACAAGTCATTTTGGCTTGACCTAACAAATAAAGAAAAAATGGCCTATGAGAAATTCGAGCCAAGCTGAGCCATATCATTTTCACCATTTAACCCATGGGCTAGGCCAAGCCAACCTATTTAACAACTCCAAGCTTTGGTACACGACAAAAATGTGTTTCTATTATGTATTTGAAATTGGATACATAGCAAAAATGGATTTTTACCATGTATATAAAATTGAATGCATAGCGGAAATGAGATTTTGCTATATATATAGTTTTAAATACATGGCTAATAAAAGTTTTTACTATGTATCTAGTTATTAATAATAACAAAAACAAGTTTTTTCTATTATCTAAAACTGAATACATTGCAAAAATAGGATTGCAATGTGTATATTTCTAGTTTTTTTTATTGTCTATTATTATTTATTGTAATTAGATGTGTGATTAATTATTTAGTTATTTTAATTTATTTAAATTTTAGTTATATTTTTTATTTGTTTTTTAATTTAATTATTTATTTTTTTAATTATTTAAAATTATGTATGTAATTATTTAAATAATATAATTTATTTGAATTTTAGTATTTTTTTTATAAAACAAAATAAGTCTTAATAGTATATATTTGAATTATGTAAATATTTAATTAGTTAGTTAATTGTTTATGTAATAAGTTAATTAAATTAAGTTATTGTAAAGACCACAAAAAACGCAAGAAGGATGATTGAATTGGGTTTTCTAAATTTTTTTGAAAAATGACGAACAAAGCAAATAACAAGCAACTCGTCTAAAAAAGTTTAAAAGACTTGAAAGATAAATAAAGAAAACAAATTATCTATAAAACTTTTTGCAAAAGAGATACCACTTAATCAGCAAATTTAAAGAAACGAAGTAGATAAGCACAACAGCTTCTATATTAGTTCACCTCTACCACTAAAGCTACATTCAATTGTTGGCAAATTGTCAAGTTCCACTATATGTAAATTTATAAGTATTCTTTTACCAAATCACTTTTGACTCTATAATAAGTAGTTTTTCTGTTAACTTCTTCAAGTTAATACACCAAAGTGTTCTTTCTTAAGTCACTTTTGCCTCAACCATATAAGGTCTAAGGTATGAAAGGACTTAACTAACTCTACAATGTTTGTAATAGATGATTATGAACAAAGAGTAAGAGTCTAACTCTCAGATATGGTAATTAGTTGAGAGCATTTACAAAGAGATTATATGATATACAATGATTTTAACTTAAAGAATTTTTTCTTATGAGCTTTCAAAACAACGTGATCATTCACTCTATGTATCTTTTGAGTTTTTATCTATTTGTAGGCGAAGTTTTCAACTATTTATTGTCTCGTGATGGTTTTCTAGTTTCATCAAATGGTGAAAAGTCTAAATTAGCATTAAATGTTGCATTAAATATCTTTCACCTAGTCACCAAATTTCTCATAGAGCAACCTATTTATCTCTTTTTGTAGGCTCCTATCAAGCTTTAGAAATCAAATCATTTTTTGTGTTTTGAGAATACTAATCATAGCAAGGTACAACTTTATAAGTAACAAAGAGACTTCTTTAATATGCTTTAGAATATTCTCTTCTTTATTCTTTGAAACATTCTTTGCATACAATCAACATAAAAATCCTTATCTAATAATTATATATGAAAAAAATGTACAAAATGTTCAAAAGACATATAAACAAATGATAAACTCCAAATTATGTCTTAATGGACAATTTGCTAAATAAACTTGGAAAGGTCATTTGTCTATGTCAAATTATCAAACTTATGTACTGTTTTCAACATCAAAATATTTTAGGGACCTTATTTGTTTTATGAACTAACAATTATAGTTTTAATTATGTGAAAATTTAATTATTTTGTTAATTGTTTTACTTTATTTTTATTATAATATAATTAGTTATTTAAATCATGTCAGAATCATTTAATTTTAATTAAGCTTACATTACGTTTTAGGTTGTTTGTTTAATTGTTATTTTTTTTTATTTTTCTTCAAATTGATCATGGCATGCACAAAGAATGCAACAAATGGTCTTTGAGAAAATCCCTTTATAATGGATGATGTTAAACCATTTAGGGGTCATCAGTTGACTACATCAACTCATTAGGATAGAAAGGTTGCACTGTTAGCAATATTGCAACAACAAGATAAGGTGAATAAGAAGGAGGTACATGATTATGTATTAAAAAAGGAGGATGATGAGGCATATGATGTAGAGGAAGAAGTACCTCAGACTAACTTTGTAGATTAGATTGTTAGATCACCATTTAAGGGAGGTTTTGTAGACTTGTCCCTGCTTAAGTCCTATAAGGACCATATAGCAAGACACATATGGATTTATGAGCCCTAAGCAAATCTCAAGTTGGTTAACCACATTGTGAAGTGATGTCGTTGCTTACCCATTCACAAGTATTAAGATGTATGGAAGGGCCAACATTTGGCCACCTTATGGCACTTATAAATTAGCTTAGTCACTACAATAGATTTCTTACTATTTTGTTTTTATTAGATATGGTTCCACTATGTATATTCATCTACTTTAGAGGGTGTTAAAGTAGTTTTCATTTGTATAAAGGATTTTTTTTTCTTTGCTAGTTAGTTATCTTACATTTAAGGAGTGTGATTTGGTATGGGCAGCCAAATAACAACATAAGTTGGACAAAAGGTTGGTTGGTTGTGCTAGATATAATGTCATGAAGTTATACTTATGAGTACTTGTAATGGTTCTACTTGGCTTCCCATACATATCTTATTTTGCCAATGAAGGGAGAGGAGTTGTGTGGCCCAATACATATCCCTAAATCGCAACTATAACCCATCATTGAGGAGCATGTGATTGATGCAATTGTTATTCATGTGAGGTTATTATTAATTTTTCCCTCATTTCAATTTTTTGATGTAGACCAGTCATCTACTTACAACTTTTCCCAATGTTTGTTTGTAGGCCTAGTGGTAGTTAGTTGTTGGGAACTTAGAGTGCATTATGCAACTTAGATGGACACTTAAAGGCACATGTGGGCATAAGTTGCTCCAATAAACATTAAGCGCTTCCCAAGCAGGCTTGGTAGTTGAATTCATATCTCCAGGACAAAGGTAGAGGAATAGGACCATTTAGCATAAAGACAATTGATATTTTTACAATTTTCATTTGTATTTTCAATTATTTAGTATTGTATGTTGTATGTATGGACTTTTAATTTTATGGACCTTGGATTTGGTACTTTACTTGCATTTATGGACTTTTGATATTTATGTTTTGTGGATATTATGGTCTACATACATTAATATTATGTTTATGTATATTATGTTTTGACAATAATGCATTGACCTCACTTATCTTAAGAATATAGGACCATTGGGATATAGAAAATAAACTCCTTTGTCATCAATTATTATCATATCACCATCATAATACACAACAACAAGGAAACTCTTCAAACCTTTAATCTTCTTGCAAAAACTATAAATCTCAATCCAATATGGTTCCTCAAGTCAACTCTATCTTATATTAGCTCATGCATTGTTCATGTGTAACTCAATTATTTTAAGTAGTGTATAATGTATTAGAAACAAAATAATGATTAAGATTTCATTGCCTAATTAGGGATCATAATGGGATGAGACGAGACAAAACTAGCACGAATAGTAGTTATCCACAGCTTGTTCCGCTAGATAAATATCTATCTCGTTACTCGCATGGATATTTTGTTAAGTGAATACTTGCTAATATTCATGGATATTTTAAATAAAAAAATATCTTAAAATATTTATAAAATATCTTTAGTAGAATTTTATTTATCCTAATATTTTTTAAAAAATAGTTTTAATAGTTACAACCAAAACTATTCAAAGTTTTTTTAAACAAACTTTATTCAAAGATAGTCACTATAATACTTATTTGTTCATATTTTTTATTTTTTGGCAAGATGAAAAGGATAAAAATAATGTAATTCTACATTTTAACTACTTTAAAAAAGAAATTGAAGAGCAGAGTTGTGGCAACCACAAGGCCAACTAGGTAGCAATCTTAGACCTCCATTCAAATTTTTTATTTTTATATATACTTTTAAAAACTTATTTTAAATTGAATTATGTTAGAAATAATTTTTATTATATTACTTGTATTTAATTTATTATTAATATTGTATAATTTAAAAATATGAACAAACATAAATATTGTTATAAGTTATTTGAGAAATTTTATTATTCATTTCAAATGTTATTAGAAAAATTAGTTTACATTTACTTTAAATTCAAATAAAAAAAATGACATTAAATCTAATATAGAGATTAAACTTTATAAAAATAATATGATTGATAAAAATTATTTTAATGAAAATAATAATAATGAAATCACACTTTCAATTAAAGATTAATTCGTTTAATTTTGACTATTTTGTATACATATCAAATGAATGTATTGAACATCTTGTAATTATGCCTTTGATTTTGGTTAACAAATTTGTTTTTCTCTTTAAAAAAAAATATTAAATGAGTTTTTTATTTACAACTTATTTAAAAAATTAAATATAAAATGACATTAAACTTTTTTTATTTGGTCTTTATATTTAAGAATTTTAAAGCACAATAAATTTAAAAAAATATTGTATTAATCATGAAACAAATTTAAGTTTTAGAGAGTATTAATTTTATAATAGTGATTTAGGATTTTTTTCCCCTAAACTAAAGGTACTAACAGAATATAAAAAACAAATATAATGTCTTATTAGAAGTATTAAATTATATTAAAAAATTTATTATTTATAAATGCATGTAAAGTTTATAAAATAATATTAATAATACTTGCAATTGTTATAATTGTTAAAAGAAAATTTTTAAAATTAAATTTTTTATATTCATTTTGATATTAACTATATTTTAAGAGTGATTAATTAAAGGAATGGTTATTGAGTATTAAGATGTTGAAAATTATTCATTATTAATTTTTTAATTAATAATTTTAGAGTTCAAAAAATTAAAAGAATAACATACATGTTTATAAATTATATTATAATAAAACTCAAAGTAACTTTTGTTTAAGACCTAAAATATTCTAGACGTAACCTTGTTGAAGAGTGTGATTGAAAGTTAAAAATGGAAAAATAAATATATACATTAAAAATTGACAATATTTTTATTTATTGTTATAGATTATGGATATTGTTTATTTTTATAAAATTTATCTTTTAATATTATACTATTTATTTGAATTGTCATATTATGTTATAATTTTAATATAATATTTCATCATTAAATAAAAAATTATAAGAGTATATATATATATATAAAAGGAAGGATCAAGTTTTCCTTATCATTACCATTCATTTTCGTAAAATCTAATATTAACGACAAGTATTTGTAAATATGGGTACCAATATACCTGTCTCCACCTATTAACAAATGGATAATGAAAATACTTATTTTTCACAAGTAGATGCTATCCATGAATACTATTTTTTATCTATTGTGAATTTTATCCCAAATATTATAAGTGCAATTTTTTTATTGTCATAAGTTTGGATTGGACCAACTAAAACACAAATACTATTTATGATACAATATGTCATTATGAGTCTTGTCATGTACATAAATGAAAATGATGTCGCAATCAGTATTAATAAAAACTTGTTTCAAGAGAAAAAATAAAAAAGTATGTAAGATTTTTTCAACATATGTAACAAAACCTTTCAATAAGTATTTTTTATAATTGTACAACAAAATCTTATTTTTGTTGTTCACTTTTAGAAACAATACAACGGATTTCATTATGTATTTTAAAAAAAAAACATACAATGAAAATGTAATTTTATTTTAAAATACATAATACAATCTTATGTTTGTTATGTTTTTTTTACATACAACCAATAAAAACATTATTTTGTTGCTCGAAATGCAAAATGGAAACCCGTTTATGCTTGGTCATTCATAAAAAAAAACTAAATGTATAATAGAAACAAGTTTCAATTTTGCATTTATGTTCTCAAAATTGTCTTTCTATAAAGAATATTTTTGGAAACCCAAAGTTTTTAATTGGGAATAGCAATTTTTGTAGTGGAAATAGCAGCTTCCAAGAAAAGTTTTAAGGTGTTTTTTCTAAAGGCCCAACAAGTTGATCCAACAAAAACTTCTTTTCCTCAATCTGTGTAGGTTCAATATTTTAATTCTTCGGTGTCAATATTTTTTTATAATATTGTAATTCTTTGGTTGGCTTAAATTGCTAAAGCTCTCATTAAAACACAGGTTAAAACAAATTAAATTAATAAACACACATAATTGAGCGTAACTAGCAATCCAAATAAAATACACCAAGGCCGTATCTAGAAAATTCGCGGTTTTTGGTAAAAATTATGCTCAAGATTTTGCACATTTTACTGTTTTAATTTAGAGTCATAGAATCTTATTAAAATTTTTAATTAAGTAATTCTAACATTTTTCAAAATATACCATGGCTAATGCAATCATTGCAACTTAAAACATAGTACATTTCAAATAACTTTAAAACAATTTTTAATGCTTATGACGTGTAATGATATATGACATAAAAAAAAAACACATCATGTGTTAAGTATTTGCCACAAAATATTTTTAATGTTAATTTTTAATCCCTATCAAATTTTTAACTTTAGTCTTTTTTAAAAAAAATTAATTTTAATCTCTCAAAATTTAAATTTTATTTTTTTAATCTTTAATTAATTTGTTATCTTAATTTTTTTATTGGACCAATTGAGTTATGCATTTGGTCATTATTTGACCACATGAATATATAAGATCTTACAAATTTAATATTTGAAATGTACAATTCTATATATATATATATAAGGAGACTGTACTTTGACATTTATTAGTTATATAGTTAAATAGTTTATATAAATAAGATAATTTTTATCTTATAAACTAAATTTTAAGATTAAATTATGTTTAAAATTTAAAAAATAATTTACAATTAATTAAAAATATATAAATCTTTATCTCACCGGTTATCAAAATTTATATTTTGAATATTTATCAACTGCATACTTTACATATTACATTATGGAATATTAAATGTTTTATATATATTAAGGTAATAATATATCTAATTTAATTTAATGTTAATAATTTTTTTTTGTGTAGTTTTGTTCTGAAGCAGTCTATCAGTCAATGAGCACGTGGACAAGCACGTGGTTCCACCTGAACACCAATGCTCATTCCTCCTAAACATCCCACACATAGTAGTGACAATGAAAAGAAAATAAGGTACTGAGCAGTGAGATTAAAAAAATAGGCTAAAGGGGAAGAATTATCTCATTCTGAGACAATCCATAAACTTGTCAGAGATTTCATCTATCTGGTTCATGTTCAATGATTGAACGCATCTCAGCACATGACAAGACTTTCTTTTTTAAAAAAGAAAAACTAAAAAGAATAAAAGAATGAAAATTGAATGCAATGTTAGTTTGGTTTCTCTCTCTCTCGGTTTCATCAGGTTTCAGCTTTCAGGTTTCAGTGGGTGAGAAATATTCTTTTTAAAATTTTTATTTTCCTTGCAAGATGGTTCAAGCATCACGATCATGATGAGTGAAATAATATGTCAGATAATTAAGAAAAGAAAGGTAGAAGTGATATAATAATTGTAATTAT
Organism: Pachyrhizus erosus; assembly: GCA_026544285.1. Classification (NCBI taxonomy): domain Eukaryota; kingdom Viridiplantae; phylum Streptophyta; class Magnoliopsida; order Fabales; family Fabaceae; genus Pachyrhizus; species Pachyrhizus erosus. Next base: position 10,154 of record JAMLFT010000895.1, on the reverse strand, counting down.
CCACGAATGTGTGTGTGTAACTAAGGACATAATCGAAAAAATGATTTGGACTCGTGGTTCGTGGGGGATCATTAATTTTATCACATTTGGATGGGTGTATGATTATGGTTATAATCTAAATTTTCTTAGATTTGTTGATTGAAACTAATTACCGGATTAATAATGTTACATTAGTTGTCTTTTTCTAGACAAACTTTTCATAGTTTATGGTGAAGGTTTGCAGCCAAGGGTGCATCGTCATGAACAGTGGTTGGAACTCTTTTTTGTAAATCGTGCATGGCACCAATCGCTTAATGTGTTATTAGTGACCACCATATGCGCAGCGTGTAGCTATCATAACGATCAATGATAGCTTTTGTTAGAGTCAAACTTCATATACTTTGCATACGTGCCTTAATCATGGTCTTTGGTTGATATTATAAAAGCAAAGTTTGTAGCTAAAATGATGTGTTCACTTACAAGTCCTCTATACAAAATATATAGATAAAGTTGGAAAATACAAACTGCACATTCTCAAATAATGAAAATACTTTGAATTTTTTTATGGGTGTTTTTTAAGTGGGTATTCATAAATATTTGTTAAAATATAAAATTTTGATGAAAAATAAAATAAAAATATAATTTTAATATATATATTTATATTTAAAGTAAATTAGGGTAATTTATTTTGTATATCATAACAGTATTTAAGAAATTTTAAATGGTGAGTACTTACAAGTATGAATACTCTATTATCTATCCTCGTGTTATATTAAGTTATCTATTTTCAACTCATAATAAATTTTATTTACAGATATTCATCATTGGAGAAAAACCAAGTTGATAAGGTTGGGAGAATGTAAAAATTAATAAATATATAAACATAAATCTTTTTAAGATAATATCTATTCAATTAAAAATATAATTAATCAACTTATGTAATTTTACTATAATTATATTTAATATGCTACTAATACATATGTCTTTTAAAAAATATTAAATATAAATATAAAATATATATAATTTAAATAAATTTGTGCATTATATGAAGTTCTAGTGATAATAGGAAGAGAGAGTATTTATCAATGTATTTTAATATAGTTGTTAGTGTTCTTAAGTTTATTCCACTAACAAAGTTAATAAATAACTTTAATTATTAAATAATGACAATTAAATCAATATAAAGACAGTGTTACTAAAGTCCTTTGAAAAATATATAATAATTTATAGCTTTTAAAATAGTAATGAAGAATTATAAAAAAAAGGTTGATAAAACAATAAACCATACTCAAATGTTTTATCTATAAAGAAAACAAAATGTTTGTCTTCACAATAAAAACTATAAAACAGAATAAAATATTTTGTCAAAAATAAAAAAGATAAACAACACTTAAATAACATTATTTTTAGAATAAAAAATGTTAAAAAAATTATTATCTAATTTACATGTACAAAAATTTATAATTAAAAAAAAATTCAATGAGGTTAAGGCCCTCCCCACACCTACAAATGAAATTGTCCCCTATCCATAACTACAATTTTTTTGTTATCCTTAAATTTGCAATTATGCTACCGATGCTACAATTATAATCACTATTAAATTTGCATCCAACAATTATAAAAGATAAGAATATAAAATAAATATTTTTGTAGTTGGTTATAAAAGATGAATTTATTTGCTAGAGGGGAGGATGACAAGAAACAATTCAAACTCTTGACTTTTGGGTTAACATCAATTTTTTCATTATCAAATATTTTCTTAAAAATTTAATTTAGTTTCAAAAAGAACCAAATGAAAGTTGAGTTTTAGGAATGTTTTTATAATGTTTAAAATATTATTTTCAATTTTCAAAATTAAAAAAATAAAAATCTTATTTGATTAATAAGTCTTTTAAAATTATTTTAAAACTATTATCTAATTTTAGTTTTTAAAACTACAGAAATGAATATCCATTTTACATCTTTTGATTTTTTATTTTCTATCCTTTGAAACTTTCCCTATGTCCCTTGAAGTCCTCTTGTGACCTACATGTAAAAAATATCCTCTTTCTTAACAACAGTTGCCATCTTCTCATAGTCACCTATCGAAGCCACCATAATAGCCTTGTGGAACTCCTTATAGTGTTTGCCTTTGGCAACCACTAGCACTAGTCTAGTTAATTGCCTTTACAACCACCAAAACCTTTGCTTCATTAGACTCTTCTAGTAGATAAGGGTGGTCTAGATTAGGGCATTGATGTCGAAGTGTTTGCTACTCAAAACAAAGATCTTCTTTAGTATAGTAGTGTGATGCATAAAGACATTACATGGTAAGCGAGAGATATTACATATCATAATCTATATACTTAACAAGGTAACAAATAAAGTAGTCATTAAGATCCCTTCTGAGCTATGGATTAGGAAAAAGCCTAACATTGGGCATATGCACATTTAGGTATATGTAATTGAAGCAAGATCTTATAGGCTACACAAAGGTAAGTTAGACTCAGACAAGTAGTTGCTACATTGTAGTTTACACTAAATGCTCTTGAGGATGTGGTTTTTAAAATTCCACTATAAGATCTTTCTTTAAGATGGGAAGTGTAAAATTCGTCAAAGAAGTCGACACAAAGTGGAAGGAATCATAAGGAATGTGTCTTTGACAAAAAACTTGTTATTAACAATGAATGAGTCTATGCACCTATCATTGTTTAAGAAACAAATTTAGTAATGATTAATGATGTTATTCATGATATCATTCAAAGACAAGATAATACGTGGATTATTCCCTAAGCATCCCATATAATTCAAACTCAAAAACCTCAAGAAGTGTCATTAAGAAGATCCACTAGAGAAAGGAAAAGGGAAAGAGTCAAATAATTATGTTATATTTTTTCAAGAACATGAGAACGACATTGGCTCAATTAAGGAAGATCTAATTAACTATAGCCAAGTTATACAAAGTTCTAATTATCAAAAGTTGATTAATGCCATGACTGATGAGATAAAATTGATGATTGACAATGACGTTTGGGATCCTGTTATATTACTTGAAGGTAAAAACTGTGTTAGTTATAAATGAATGTTTAAAATAAAAAGGAATTCAAAGGTTAGTATAGAGAGTTATAAAACTCATTTTGTCGTCAAAGGCTTCATTTAAAAGGAAGACACTAATTATAAAGAGACTTTCTTTTTTATTTATTTTAAAGATTCTTGTATGACTATAATGACACTAGTAGCTCATTTTGATTTAGAAATGCATTAGATGGATGTAAATACTATATTTTTCAATGACAAATTGATGACATAATCTATATGGTACAAATAGAAAACTTTGTTGATGGTGTAAACTAAAGAAATCTATCTATGACCTTAAATTGACTTTTTGTGAAGGTAATTGAAAATTACATCAAGTTATTACCTTCTATGATTTTAAGAAAATTTTGGTTAATGATTGCATATATCAAAAGTTTAGTGGGAGTGAAATTATCTTTTTGTATTATAAGTTGATGACATTTTGCTAGCCAATATGATATAGGCCTGTTGCACGAAGCCAAAAAATTTCTCATGAAAAGTTTTGAAATGAAAGATCTTGGGGACACCACTTTCTCTTTAGGAATCTAAATATTAAAACATTATTCTCAAAGTACTCATATGTTATCACAAAAGAGCTATACTAGTGTTATTATAAATAAATTCAACATGAAAGATAGTAAACTAAGAGATACACTAGTTGCTAAAGGAGACAAACTTAGTCTCAAACAACAACCCAATTGTGATTTTGAAGAGAGATGTAGAAGATTTCTTGTGTATAGATTATTAGGAGCTTTGTGTATTCTTTAGCTTATACTTGTCTTGATATTAAATTTTTGGAAATATTTGATTAGTCCTATGCAAAATTAGAAAATGATTAAACACATAATGCATTATTTGAAGAGGATAAAAGAAAATTTGCTCACATATAAGAGATTTGACAATTTAAAGATTAATGGTATTCTGAATTTGATTTTGCAAGATGGTTACATATTTAGAACTCCACATTCTAAATACATATACTATTGGGTGGAGGATTTATCTCTTGGAAGCTTACTAAATATACTATATATTATATACCTTTTAACTATGATAATGGAGTTTATAACTTATGAGACATTAAATCATGAGATATGAATACAAAGTTTGGCCATTATCCTTTCTCTTATTACTAGCATTAAAATGTCATTGAGGATTTATTATGATAGTACCTTGGAAGAGTTGTACTGTAGCAATAATAGGAGTTCAACTAACTCAAAGGTTATTGACATAAAGTATTTGTTTGTTAAAAAAATAATTTATAAAATATAGATATCTATAAAACATATAAGAATAAATAATATGTTGGTTGACCTATTAATTACTGATTAATACTTAAGGTCTTTCATGGCTATGTTTCTCATATTGTGGTGTTTTAGTTATTATCTTTGTTTAGTGAAAAATCTTATTTTATATTCTATGTTTGGATTTAGGTTTCATGTATCTGATTTTCTACAGGAAAAAAAAAGGTTTACAATTTGCAAGTTTATTATTAACTTGTTTGTTTATATGTAATATTTAAATTACAATTAAGAAATTTTGAATTTATCTCTCACTAAAACTAAAGAACCAATTGGAAGTTGACATAGTTGAGATCACATTACACACGATTTTCATGCATCTCATCCATATTTGATCTATATCATTAAGTATATTATTATTGTGATTGTCATGGTTTAATCACACATGATGATTGTGATGAAATGACAATGATTCCTTTGTAAATATATCAAATGGACCATATTGTTAAAGGAAAATCTAAAATAAATAGCACATAGATGCACACTTAAGAAATTTGTAATATAATTGTTTAAAGAACAATATGGAACCCAAGTGGGAGATTGTTGAAGATCTATATTTCTTTATCTAATGTGGGGTCATATTCAATGATAATTATATTAGTTATTTATATTAATGGGGTTGCATCTTAAGTGATCTAGTTAAGTGAGTTCGTTTGACTATTACAAGTCTTTTGCATCACCAAAAGAATTAATGACTATGTGTAAGGACAAAGGATGATTTAAGGATCCTAATTAGATTTGATTTAACAAACAAATTAAATAGGTTTTAAAAATGATAAGATTAAGCACTCTTTATAAAAGTAAGATAAAATTACGTTTTTAACTATTGGAAGATAAAATGTAATGTTTCATTTAACATTTTGTATGAATTTCTTGCTTGCATAAGACGAAGTAGTTAGTAAAGCCTTACCTTACTTTTTCTAAGTGAAAAGGTTGAAGCATGGGGAGACTTTATGTTAAAATAATACCTAGTGTGTTGCTTGGAGAAGTCAAATAATGCTTTTTAGAGCTTAAGAGACTTGTGTAAATAACACTTGTATAGTGGTTTTGTTAATGGAGTACTTGGTGGTTTAACCGAAGACTAGATGTAGTCTCAAGTTAGAGATGAACTAATATAAATACTTTGGGGTCATTTGTTTCATGAATTTGATTATATTCTTATGAATAATATTTCTAGGAGTGTTATTATTGAGAATATTATTCCTATCAAATATGTTTGGTAAAATACTTATCATTTTTTGGAATATTTTTAAATTTATTTTAATTTAAAAATAAATATATTAAATAAATAAGGTAGTAAGAGAAAATTTAGAAATTATTTTAGAAAATAATTTCCATTCTTATAGGAATATGATATTCCCACCCTTTTATATAAGAATAGAAAGATGAAAAAACATGTGTAAAATAGATTCTTAGGAATAAGTTATGATTTGGGATAATTTTTTAAAACTTATAACAAACATGACAAGTTACATTTTCAAAAATGTATTTTTAATTTGTGAAACAAATATACTCATTTAGATTTTTATTATCTCCTTATATTTTGTTTTAAGATTTTTTTTCTTTAAACAATATTTGTTTTGATAAATCTTAACATATTTTGTTTTAAAAATAGATAAAATAATGTTTATAAAGATCTTTTTGTATGGTTTATTTGGTAAAATGATACATTCTTTTAAAAATATTTGTGAAAATTCTTAAAATGAGACATTCTTTTATATAATACAAAGATAAAAAAACATGTGTAATATAGATTCTTAAGAATGAGTTATGTTTGAAATAATTTTTCAAAACTTAGAACAAACATGACAAGTTATATTTTCATAAATATACTTTTAATCAGTGAAACAAATACACTCATTTATATTTTTTATTATTTTTATTATTTTCTTAAATTTAATGATATTCGTTTATATTAAAAGTAAATTAAATTAAAAATCATAAATATAAAAATTTTAAAGTATGCAAAAATTTATTATTTCATTTCATTGTTAGTAAAAATTATGAAATTTTAAGATTCTTAAATTATATAACTCACACATTTACACTAAAAATTCAAATTATTGACTTTGAAACTTCACATTTTATGTTTTTTACGTCCTAAACTCAAAATTTGCAGTAGAGATTAAAAGCTAATTGTTTATAATGCTAAAAAGTCATACAATAATTAACTTTATGAAATTCCTTTATACTAAAATAGATTATATTCACACACTTTTCATGTCAACACTCATTAATATAATTGGAACGAGAACATGCTTAATTTAAATTAAGAATAATATTAAAATGAAAAAAAATATTTAGGACCAAATCAAAACTTCATTAAAATTAGAAGCATTACAAAGAGATTTAGTCTAGTCTTAGATTTTAAATGAATGTATGTGCAAAAGCCTTCATATGAGCATATTTAAATATTTATAAAATACAAGAATGTATAAAAGGATAATTTTCTTTCCATTTTATGTAACACGACCAAGAAAAAAAATGGAGATACAAATAGTCATGCTATAATAAATAAACATATTGTACAGAGTCGTGCTTTACACAACATACCAAACTTATTAACCAATATTGAGGGTTTGGTGACAAAATTATTTGATGAACCTAGCAAAGTTATTATTTTAAATTTGCATTTTTTATAGTGTGCCTCAATATTTTGAATAAGTGGAATATTTCATAGAGATAAAGATAACAACTGGTTAGTAAATTAGTAGCACAATGCGCTGATGAGAGGCATTTAACCGATCACATTATTAGTTTTTATTATTTTTCCATAATTCAAGAAAATAGAATTCATTACATGCAAACTGAATGTATATACGAACCCATATATATTAGTGCATATAATATGATTGTCAAGTATATTCTAAGACTAAGAGTATTATTTAGGCATGTGATATGGGAAGATGAAAAACTGAACAAGGTTGAAGTTGATAGATTCAAATTAAATTAAGGACACTCACAAATTTTAGAAAAAAAATCATTTTAGTACTTATGATCTATTTGTAGAGAATCACCAATAATGTAACAGTTTCTCATCAAATTCATACATAGTTAAATTACCATTTACTGATTACATTAATAACATTTTAGTCAGATATCCCCAACCGTAACAATAGTTTTTTGTTTTTCTAGCTGTGACCGTAACAATAGATTAAATGTACTATATTTTTTTTTTGGGGTAAATTAAAGGTAAAAAGAAAAAAAAAATAAGTTAGCCATAAAAATATATTTTACTGAAATGATCGATCATGAGTCACAGTTAAAAAAAATCGTTTAAAAAAATTTAAACACATGTCTAAAAAACTTGTTTGTATTATCACTCGAGAAATATGCACGATTTTGGAGATAATATCAATTGTTGAAATTAAGGTGTAAAAGGGACATTTTGGTTTATGAAAGTATATAATACTGTGAGGTTAGTTTCTAAAAATAAAATTTCAAAAGTACAATTTAATTCATCAATCACTTCAGTTTAACTACTATATGCAACGTGAAACTTCAATAATAAGGATATTTCATTTTAATAATTTAAATTACAAAAAAAAAATAGTTCTTAAATTAATGATTGTCGATAATTTTAATCTCTATTGTAAATGACATATAGTCTGACTTTGAGTTAATTAATTACCAATCATTTTAATTATTAACTCTGGTATGCATCAATCTAGTCTAGTTTTTAACATACATTAAAGATCAAGTTGAATAATGACTATCCTACAAAAATTGACTACTGATTGTCTAATTCAAGAATTTATTTCATCACAATAATACTAATATGATATCACACAAATTTAATTTTTATATATGTAGTTAAAAAATTGATTTTCAAATTAATTATATATATATATAAAAAAATCTATTAAAAGATGTGAATTTCTTAAAAAGATCATAATACTTGAAGAGATTAATTTTTAATTTATAGTTGGGGAATACTTGAGCTAAAAAAATGATCATAATAATTTTTAAATTTAAAGATTAAATTAACTAATTTAGTAATATTAATTAGATACTAAATTCATTGGTTGTATAAAGACAAATGGATAAATAATTATCAAAGTTAAGGATTACTTTTTTTACAATACAAAAAATTAGATAAACCTCCGGTGTGAATGTTAAAGGTTGAGCTGATATTTTTCTCATTATTTATAAGTAAGCATATTAACACTATCTTTTATCAAATACATTCATCTCACAATTATGAAGGGATATCATACCCTGCCTAAGAGTGTAACTTTAATTAATATTTCCCAAAAGGCAAAAGGTATTATAACCAGAGCATGGATTCCTCCAAATTAGTCAAACAACAGCATCAACAAAGGGCATAGCTATGGAGGACAACAATCCAAACAATTAATGGGAAAAAGGTACCCAATTTGATTGGATAAAGTGATTTTGGTTAAAAAGTGCATCTTTTTTATAGACATGTAAAATAATTCAAATCTCCAACCACCCCTGTCCGGAATATTAGTCTTATTGTCTTAACTATGCAATAATATGATAGCACTTGGTGTGCGCAAAACTGTGCAAAATGGGGTCACAATGAGTTAGCAATAACTCATACAATCAAGGCAGTGTTAGCGGTAAAAAGAACAAAACATTAAATACAAAGGTAATCAGATCATGGTTGGTGTGGTTGCTGGGTTAGACCCACTTATGTGAAGAGAAACAAATTAAGAACTGTAAAGGAAGAAGAACAGAGACATTGCTTACTTTGTTCTGTATCATTTTCTGACTTATGTGCTTGAATTGAATTGATTTGTGGATGGGGTGCCCATCCATGTGTTGAGGTAGTGGGACCAGTGTTTTGTCCTATAAGTGGATCTTCTTTATTTGGTGAAAGGAGTAGTGAAGCTCTAGTTGAATTACACACACACCCTTCTAGAAATAAAGATATTATACATTTTCTTTGTGTTAATTGTTTTGTTAAAGCTTTGAAAACTTTGCAAAAAGTATTTCTTTTTGCTAGAAATAAACTATAGTCACATACTGTTTTTTTAACAAACTCATTGTATTAATTAATAATTTTAGGATAAAATATTTTAGTTTGAGTTTTCCAAAATATGTATTTTTAGTTTTTGAATTTTATAAAATATGTGTTTTTTAGTTCATCTTTACATATATTTTTATAAACTGTTTGAAAATAAAAAGTGAATAAAAATATGTAATTTATGAAATTTAAGAATTAAAATATTTAATATAAAAATTTGATAATTAAAAATAAAAATTTATAAAAATATATAAACTAAAAATATATTTTATCCATAGTTTTAAATCTTTCTACTACATCATCTTATTTTTTTTACGATAAATATTGAATGCATTTTATATTTTAAAAATCTTAAATATATATATATATATATTTAATAAACTATACTCTTTTTTCTTATGAGATGTTAATATTATATTATTAATCTCTTTTATATTAAAATATATAATTTATTTTATATAACTTATTACAATTAAAGTCAGTTATGTTTTTCTTCCTGGGGAGATATAAATGTTATAGTATTTTCTCTTCTTATATTAAAATATAGAGTAAATTATATATTTTTTCTTGAAAAATGTTAATGCTACACTGGTTTTTCTTCTTGAATTGAAATACAGAATGTAATTTATTTAATTTAATATAGTTAAAAAAATGTATCATAAGATTTTAATTAAATTATATGATAAAATATTTTTAATTTATTAAATTATCATTCACTAACTTGATATGTATTTTTTAAAATATATAATTTAATTTAAAATAATTTATTAAATTCATAAATAAAAATAAAAATTATATAATATATGAAATAAATTATATATATGTGCGTCAGA
>JAMLFT010000894.1:18379-35607 GCA_026544285.1 Pachyrhizus erosus | reverse complement strand
TTAATTCACAAAATTATATACTTAATGAACAGTAATGTAATTAATAATTAAAATAATTAATTATATAAAATTAAAATTAAAATATTAAATACTTAAAATTAAAAAATAAATAATAATTTATTTTTTATGAAGTTAATAAATACTAACAATTATTCATGAATTCGATAAAAAAAATATGTATTAATGAGAATTTAATGTCTTTAATTAAGAAAATTCTAAAAAATATTCATGACAACATTTAATGTAAATTATTATTTATTTTTATGAAGATAATAAATATTAATAACTATTCATGAACTAGGTAAAAAAGTATATATTAATGAACATTTAATGTTTTTTATTAAGAAAATTTTAAAAAATATTCATGACAACATTTAATGTAAATTATCATTTTTTATGAAGTTAATAAATATTAACAACTATTCATGAACTCGGTAAAATATATATATTAATGAACATTTAATGTATTTAATTAAGAAAATTCTAAAAAATATTCACGACAACATTTAATTTAAATTATCATTTTTTATGAAGTTAATAAATATTAACAACTATTCATAAACTCGGTAAAAAAGTATATATTAATGAACATTTAATGTCTTTAATTAAGAAAATTCTAAGAAATGTTCATGACAGCATTTAGTGTCTTCATCTAACTTGTTTCTTACATCATATGTTAATGGTGATATTTTATTCAAAAAAATGTTTGAGAAAATAATTATTTTATATTTTAGAATAATTTACATTGAAAATTTATTTAATGTTGGAATTTAATACCAAAAAGTATTTACTAAATGAATGATATTGTAATTAATACTTAAAATAATTAATGATAAAAATATTATTAATTTGATTTATGGTGATGAAAAAATATTATACTTATTTTAATCTAAGATGCATGTGTGCATATGTATATCTGTGTACAGTGAGAGCATCGAATGGTAAATGATTTAATATATTAACCATTCATTGTTACATATTTGACCTAAAATAATATTGGATAAAAATAATCTTAATGGTTCACATAAAATTTCATAATTAGATATTCTGACTTTGCGTCTATTACATAATTTTAATGTGTATATATGTATTCAGACAATCTAGGACCACAGTACTCCACCATACATATAATGCTACTAATAAAAGGAACGTTGAGGGGCTTGAGATTTCCATGCTTACTTTAGTTGTTACCATGGTACTCATTACAGCCAAAGATGACATTGTCAAATACTTTGATTTACTTTAGTAACGCCTCATTTTGTTATATCATCTCCATACACTCCCTAAACTTGTGAACAAGCCGGATCTTATTTTCTGATGAGTTAACCACCACCATTGCCTGAGTTGACTCAATGTTAGTGTTGACTTTAGGTGTTTTGAGGTGGGAGCTTTAATTTATGGTCATGTTTGTATATAAGTTTCCCTATAACATATTGCTTTGAGATCAAAATTAGACGTGGAATTTTTTTCAAAAACCTGGTCTAGTTTGACAATGAAGAGAGATGGACGAGATATAGGGTTGAAATTAGGGAGCATGGTCAAAAGAGAAACTTGAGGATATATAAGGACCATGATCCCAATATTGACCCTTACCTCCTTTCTCTCTCATATCAATCAACATGACAGTGCCTTTGAAGATTAATTCCTTGTCCTCCAACTATGATCTTAAATCTCTTCTAATTTGGGGGAAAGCAATTTACAACATGGCATGAATTAGCATAAAGTTGTACCTTGAAACACACTAAAACAATCACAAGTATCGAATCAACTTAGACGATGATGGTGTTAACTTGCATGAAATGAGATCTCATTAGTGCACAACCAAATAGGGTGTTTGAAGGTTGTCTAGCAAAATATCATGGTAGTGGTGGCGGTGTTTGTAAAGTAGATTGAGACTATGTTGGTGTCATAGTGGCTGTCATTAGGAAAGTGGTGATGTGAGTCATATACGGCAAGCAAAATCCAATGATGGTTATGTTGTTCACGTTCAACTTCCCATCATAGTTTTTCATTCTTGATATAACTCTTTTCCATTAATGACATTAAGCCTTTTTAACCATCACCCTTCCCATTCACTCTGCAAACCTCCCTCTCCCTCATCACCCCTTCGTTTCTTTTCTCTAAGCTCTTTCATTCCTGTGTTGTTGGTGGTAGGTGGCTCACGGTGGTTGCGATAGCTTGAAGGTGGTGATGGTGGTCCCTTCCCTCTCCCATTCTTCTTTCTTTTCTGTTATTTTTATTTTATCTTTTTCTCTCTCTCTCTTTTGTTTTTCATTTTCTTCTTGTTGTAATGGCTTTGTTTACAGGTTCTTGTATCATCAGTGTTTATTCTGTCCAGTTGTCATTGATGGAGAAAGATGGAGGAGATATGGAAATTAGAGAGCATGGTCAAAAGAGGAACTTTAGCATAAGAACCATGATCTCAATATTAACCCTAATTTTCGTTGTCTCTGACCATTCATGAACATGACAAGACCTTTGAAGATTCTTTCTCCTCTAACTATGATCTTAAAGCTCATATGAGGGAAAGAAATTTGCAACATGTGCATAAATGAATGTAGAGTCTCCCACCATGAATCACATGTGCTCAATCACAAGCATGTAGTCAACTTATTAGGCGATGATGGTGGTTAACTCTCATGAAACATGATCTGGCTAGGGCACAACCTTAAAGGTTGTTTGAAGTTTGTCTATCAAACCAACATTGGTATGGTGGCAACATTGACAAAGTAGACTGGGGATTTGCTGATGTCATGGGGGTTCAATAAGGAAAATGGTGATGTATGTCATGGCTATGGTGAGCAGAATCCATGGTTTTAAAAAAGGGCCTTCAATCATAATATCGACCACAACATCAAGGTTTATTTTTTCATCCGTTGCCTACAAATTTTTGTAATGTCAAGAATCACAACAAAATTGCAACTGCGGCTGCATTCTAAAACCTTGATCGACTATATGTGATCAAGGTTTTAAATTGTGTTGCGGTTGCAGTTTCATCATGTTTCTTAACATTGCATACAATTGTGGTCAATGCAGCTAAAAATGTGGTTGCTTTGTGGTATAGGATACTCTATAAACCTTAACGTTGCGGTCGAAATCATGGCTGCAAACCTCTTTTTAGAACCATGCATGGACGACATATTTATCTAACACAACATCATTTAAAATGATAAAAGAAAACCCTATGATTGATAGGTTGTTTCAATTTTAGTTTCCAATCATAACTTTTCTTTTTTCATGTAATTTTTTTTTCATCTGGATGTTGCAATTAATACAAAAACTTGTGTATTTATATGATGTACCAGGATTAATAACATTCACAATAATCTTTCTGCCTCATTTACTTTTCTATCAGGGCTAACATTCACAATGATTGGGAGTTCTAAACTTGGTCCAAGAAGAGAAATAAAGTCTTATAATACCTTATACCCTGCATTTCTCCTAAGATATTTTTGAAGCAAACATGATCTGAGTGTTGGTGTAACTCTATCCAGACCATTGGCCTTAATTGTCTTTAGTCCAAAAGTGAAAAATATAGACTTCAACTGAAAAGGTTATGAGTTATGACCAAGTGTTAAAGAAGCATGGGTGTTTAGATGGAAGAATATGATTGAGAAAGGTTAACCTGTGAAGAAACATGGGTGTTTAGATAAAATAGATTCAAATATGATTTATGTTATAACTAGATTTTTAATTCAGTGCAAATTTTGAGCATAGGTGTTTAGATGGAAGACTATGATTGAGAAAGGTTAACCTGTGAAGAAACATGGGTGTTTAGATAAATCAGATTCAAATATGATTTATGTGGTAACTAGATTTTTAATTCAGTGCAAATTTGTGTTGTTTCTAAGTTTTAGATTGCAAATTAATAACGTGGCCTTATTTTGTATACTATTTTATGGTTTCTGGTTTGGTTCTTAGGCATCAAAACTAACTGGTGATTTACTAGTTAAGCCTAGTAGTTTGCTTTTGAGCAAGGCAAAGCATTCCACACACTTAAACATATGTCTGCATAATTGTGCAGACCTACAAATCAACATGTTCCTTTAATAGTTTATAGCATCCATACATCACATGCATCAAGCACTGCAATTTCACTTAGCACCATCCATTCCATGTTAAATTCATTAAAGTAGAAGAAAAAATATTATCAATAGCATTCAGCATACAAAGATTGACATATATTGCTCCCAAAACTTAATAGTAGCACTCAATGGAGATTTGTTGTTTTAAAGTGGGTCTGATTTGTATCACCTAAATATAGTTATGTGAGTCTTGGTTCCGTTTGTGGCTAAAACTGAGATTTACATTTTCTTGTTTTGTGTATTGCGGTAGTACGGGGGAGTAAGTTCCATAATCAGTAGTTCATGTTGGTGTTGCACTTGTTTTGGTCTTTACATGAGGACAACTCATGCTTAAATTTAAGGCCTGTTCTTAATCAAGGCAAGAATCAACTATTATGCTTAACTCAGAGGAAGCTTAATCCAGTGAGCTCGTAGCTGAGACTGTGCTCTATGTTCTTTGCTATATTTCATATTAATTTTACCTTTACATCATCCTATGAACACATTACACAAATATGGGAACTAGAAGAATACACCATTGCTTTTGTACATGGAATATGATATCAACTATTTTTCAACACTTGCCTATTGACAACTGAATCAGTTCCACGATGCCATTGTTTTTTTACCTCTTTGGGACAATGAGTAAGATAAGTTACAAGGAAAGCTCGTTGTATAAAGACTCTATACCTCAGACCAAGGATGTGCAAGGCCGGGGAGTACGTACAAGGTGGTTTTCTCTACTTTGCAGCTGGGGGTTGACGAAGGGAGGTTCCTATTCAAATGAGCCACATAAAAAAATCTACTTGAAGCTAAGGATAATTTTAAACGACAATTTTATATTCAATTGCATTGGTCTTCTTTAGTTTGTATTGACTTAGTGATTTATGTCAAGTGACATTTCTTGTCATCCCATTTAGCTTCAATAAAATCTCTAGCTTATCCAAAAAAAAAAAAAACAAACTAAAACTTATAATATTTAAACTTTTTTAAATAAATTAGAAAAGTTGCAACTTTTGGAAAAAAAAGCCACAAAGCCATACATATTTAAGTTAAAGGACATTCAAAATTTCCTATCAGTCGATTGGAACTAGGTGATAATGTGAGATTGTTTTGCAGAGTGTGCAAAATATTTTTATGGTAGCACGAGTCGGTTCACTAAATATTAATGATACAAATTGAGGATATGGGAAGTAAATAAAAGATGACATGGATTATTCATAACAACTAATTGGGAGATAGACATTTGTAAACATAAATTGCAACTCTTTCAAATTTGTTAAATTAACTTTCAAATGTTTTATGTACTTGAGATGCACAATCTCCATAGGCCACATGTTCATATCTTCATTGTGGTTCATACTTTTGAGTTTTCCTTCCATTACATTTATAGCTCTTCAATCCCAAGCAGGGCAGCTTGCTAAGTTTCAGTCATTCTGAAAATTTCTGTCCAGGAAAGCATTCAAGATGCAGCTTTGTCAGACTTGAAGGCAAAAATATTTTAATATCATCGTTTCTTGTATTAGACACACGCCATGATACTTTGAGATGCTCAAGTGCTGACAATTCTCCCAAGCGTTCCTTTTGCTTGGTGCTCTAATTCTAGCCTATGCAACTTTTTTAATTATTCTATTATTTTAAGCACCAATTCTGTAGATTTAATTATTACACGTTTTGGACCCTGGCCCAAAATTACTGACGTGATCTTATTGAGTTAGCCTTTTGTGATTTGGGTAAACATTAATTATTATTAATTACCATTTTTTATGCTTTTGTTGTCTGCCATTATTATGTTTAGCTGAAAGTTTTCACAAGTATGTCCATTCTCATAGGACACAATGCTTATTATAAGGATTGGAAGATGTTTATATATAATTACTATCATATATATTGAATATCATGTATCCATGGAAGAGAAAATTGGTTATATGTCACTAATAAATTAGTTGAACAATTTAGTTGTAGAGAGAGATGATAAGTAATATGATATACTAGAAAGAAATATTAGAATAAATAAATAAAAACTTAAATTTTATCTAAAGTGTTTTATGGACAAAAATAAAATAATATTAACGTATCAAAAAATTAATTTTTTTTATTAAGTATCAAAAATAAATTTGCAAATTTATCAGGAATATTAAGTACCAAAAATAAATTTATAAATTTACCAAGAACCAAAAACATATTTAAGCCATAAATAAAAGAATATGTGACAGTAAGAGAGAAATTATCATTTTGTTTTGGAATAAAAGACATTTTTAAATGTGTTATTAATTAAAAGTTTTGTGTTATTTATGATAATAAATTATAGATGTTGATTTGTTCTTGAAAAAAAAATTGTTTTCTTATAGTCTTATTTTAACATAAGTTTAAGTGTTTGTGGTTACACTTAGTTTAACAAAGGATGCTATTTGAAAAAGCAATAATGAAAAAGCAATAAAATGTTTTCAGATGAGAAGAAAAAATGTCATCTCACAATTTAA
The DNA here is from genome assembly GCA_026544285.1 of Pachyrhizus erosus. Classification (NCBI taxonomy): domain Eukaryota; kingdom Viridiplantae; phylum Streptophyta; class Magnoliopsida; order Fabales; family Fabaceae; genus Pachyrhizus; species Pachyrhizus erosus. Next base: position 29,060 of record JAMLFT010000894.1, on the reverse strand, counting down.
GTTTATCTTGTAAAGTAAATTAATCAAGTTGCCAATGAATGATAATATAACAATCATTTTGTTGTCTTAATTAAGGTTACAAAATTATGTGCTTATTCATTGTCATCAGAATATGTTGAACCGCATCATTTGATGATGCAAAGCAAACCTTCTACCCATTCTAGTTTTATTTATTACAATATGACAAAATGAAAACAAATTTAATTTACCTTCAAGAACATCGACAAACACACATGTGATAAAGATTAACCTAACAATTTGAGTACCTCAAAATAAATCATGCATAGAAGCTAAGGAGTCGTTCAAAGCAAACTATGGTTTCTGGTGCCATTAGAACTTGCCTGCTAGTAGAATCCAAGTAGAAGATTATAAACTTATAAATTTGGAATATAACATCCTTTATGATTTCAAGCCTCTTAAGAAATGTATCATATATATGACCAAAATCATTATTTTCCAAGCATGTGAGACAATAATGAAAGGGTATTTTCAATCATTCCTTAATGACAAATGTATGAAGCAAACATATACCATCAAATTACAATAGTTTGGCCATAATTATGTAATAAAATAGTCAATAGATAAATACTTAGTTTAAGATATAAATCCAATGTGACTAAAACTATCAATTTATTTTTTCAGGGGATGTTCTTATAAAGATAAAAAAAAATGACATGTTTAAGAAGTAAATAATTATTTATGTTTTTAAAAAATACATTACCATTATTCAGAAAGGCTTCAATAAAGTGTTAATTATGTAATAAGGAGAATACAACTATGGTTCAAAGACTAATTGACAGTGTCTACCAATACACAAAGGTCTACTTTGAGTCGGCTATAAGTTTAGGGTTATCATACATATGTGTAAGCCATCTTGGGAAGTAATGAATAGCAATGATAGAATTTGGAGAAGAAATACGTGAGGAATCATTTAAGCATTGTGTTTGTATTAACTAAACCATCTAGATAGGAAAAAAATTACATCAAGAATGGAAAGTTACAATGAGAAGTTAAAATTAGGAACAACATATCCATCATTGGATTTTTGTCATTACAGATGATATTCTTGTAGATAGATATGTCATCACATGTATGATTTTAGAAAAAAAAACTCAATGATTGTGATTTTGAATCCAATGTGAGGTTTTTGGAGCATCCATAACTGCAAAGTGATTATAATTGTGGCCACATTGACCGCATTCATCCACAATTTCTTGTAATATCAAGAAATATGACAAAATCACAATTGCGACTAAAATTTAAAACATTGATCACATGTAGTCACAAAATATTCACCTCAACATCATTGAGTTGATTTCCAAGTCGATGGCATGCATGAACTATTCCTTTTAGAAGTCTTCCAAAATGATCTAATTGGTTATGGAGGGAATGAACTTGAGCTACATGTAAGTTTCAAAAACTAAACATAGAGTATGTTTAACTTCAATAACATATGTTGGAATGGGATTTCCTAATATGCAGTTTATAATCTGCCAAGGTTTTAAACTGTAGTATTTCATCTTGATTTTTGACATTGCAATAAATTATAAGCAAATGTGCACATTGTAGTTGCAATTTAGGTCACATTGACCCCAAAATCCTTGATGTTGTGGCCAATATTGTAGCACGAACTGCTTTTATAACTATGGATTTTGCTAGCTATAATCATGACACATCACCACTTTATTATTACACCCACCATTACAATATCAAATCTCCATTCTAACTCTACAATGCGACCACCAAACAAGTGTTGCTCTAATAAATAATCTTCAAAGTTGTGCACTAGTTAGATCACATTTCATGCACATTTAAATATGGGAGATTTTACACTCATTCGTGCACATGTTGAGATTGCTTTCCCTAAAAGAAATTTAAGATCATAGTTAGAGGAGAAAGAACCGTCAAAGGTGTTGTCATGCACATTATTAGAAAGAGAGAAAGGAGGTAAGGGTAAAAATTTAGATCATGGGCATTATTCTAAAGTTCTATTATTGGTCAATGTCTATAGTCTCTAATTTCCACCCCTTATCTCCTCCATCACTCACCATCTATGAACCAATTGATGTATTTGAAGAATTCCTCCACTAATTATGATCTCAAAGTAATTATAGGAAAAGTTATGTAAAACACTATAACAAATTTGATACAAATCAATGACCAAAAGTCATCACTAAGGTCCAAAAGTCATCACTTTTTTGTGTTTTATCATCAACTTAAAGTCATTCGTGGTCATTGCAAAGGACCTCATCACAAACTACTGTGTCAGTTGTCCTCATTGCAAAGAAATCATTTTTTATAAGCAATGACTAAGTCGTCACTAAACACAGGTAATGACTTCGTAACAATGAAGAAGTACCATAGAAGAAATCATTAATGGTAGTCCTACAGGAAAGAAGAAGAAACAACAAAGAAGCGTAGGTTCCAACACATGTGTAAAACACTAACCTTTAGGTTCAATTTGCCTCCGCTAATCTCTATAAAACTTGTATGCAAGAAGATTTCTTGGTAAATCCCCTCTAGAATACAATGGAGTTTCTTGACATGGTTTGCACACTCACATCAAGTCTATCACCAATGATATTTTACAAAATAATAGTTTCGTTATGATCTGGATACAAAGAATATGGTGATTTCTATGTTTATATTATTTTCTCTATTTTGACTTTTTATTTATTTCTCTTGTGTTTTATGCATGTAAATTGATATTGTTTATATATCACCTTATGTCTTTTAGTGAAGAGATTTAACCTTTCAAATATATGCATCTTTTAATCCTTGATGAAAAGTCGTATCTCATGACTCTTAGCGAAGGATCACATCTCATAACCCTTTGTGAAGAACCACATTTCATGATCCTTGGTGAAAAATCACATCTTATAAATCTTGGCAAAAAGTCACATCTCATGGCTTTTGACGAAGAGTCATGACCTTTCACTTATTTTGAAAATCTCTTATAGTCCCTCACCATTTTCAAAATATATCCAAATTCTATTATTCCAGAGATCACATGGTTTTAGATAAAGGTTTTTCACAATTTGAACCTTTACTTAGTAAGTCATGGATTTCACTTATTCTGAATATTATGGTAGACAAGCTTTGAACTAGATAACTTTTTGTCATTAGCATCAACTTTGGGTTGTAGCTTTCTACATGATTTCTTATAGTGAAAACCCATATAATAACAATAAAAATAGAGTAAAAAGATAATTGGGACAAAAAAAACAAGGAGAATGAGAGATGAAGCTAATTGTGGTTGTCACCTCCAAGTTGTTGCTATCATTACCATTACAAGTCATCTACAATCGACAATCACAATCAACAAGAGAGTAAAGAAAAGAATGAATGATACGGGAGAGAGAGGTTCACAAAACAAGGGAGAAGGGGAAAGGCATTGGAGAAGGGAGATTAGAAGAGTAAGGAGGAAGGGGAAAGGTGATGGTTTAAAAGGGTTACAAGTGATGGCTAAGTCATCATTTAATAGCAACAACTTGGTCATCACATAATCAAGGCACTTATTTTTAAAAAATTTCAATCTGAGTGCACAAAGCAACATTCTTTTAGCTTTGAACCTCATTTAAAATGGTCACAAGCAACAGGAAGGTTGTTGTTTATTTACAAAAATTACAAGCGACATTCAAGTTGTTTCTTCCTAAAAAAATACAAGTGACAACCTAGCCATTGTTTACCTATAAAAAATACAAAAACCACCTAGTTATTGCATAGCTTTAATAAATTACTTGCAAAAAAAATGAAAAATTTGTATTTTTAATAAATTATTCTTTTTCAAAAATACAAGTGACAACTTGGTCGTTGCTTTTGTTAAAAATATATTTTTTTTAAAAAACACACTTAAGCCTTAGTTGTATTGTCATGTGTGTGATGACCAATTGGATTTCCACTATTTTGACAATATGTTGTAGTATAACATACAAGCATAAATTAAATCTTCCTTCTCAAAACACCTAAATCTAACCATAATATTGATTAAACTTAGGCAATTGTGATGGTTAAGTTGTTGGAAAATAAAATATGACTAGTTCACAACTTAAGAGTATGTATTGGAGATGATCAAACAAAACATGAGAATTTGGGAAAAGTGAAAGCACTTATAATGTAAATCAAAATAATTAGCAATGTTTTATTTGACTATAATGAGGACAATGACAACAACAAATATTATGATATGAAAATTATAATTATCATTCACAATGAATGCTCTTGATCTCAAACATCAAACTCTCTTGTTAGAAAAAATATGAATGAAAAATTTTGTTGAATTGATTTGGTCTATGAATCTAAGAAATAACGAGAATTTTTTATTTCTCTCAATATCTCTCTCAATTTGAAAATTTAGGATTTGAATTGATGTTCTTTCATCGAATCCTCCTAATTGCATTGATTTATTTAAAAGTTTTCATTTTAATTGGATTTTGGTTATTTACTATGTACAAGGATTTTGGTTATTCATAATTTCCTTTTATTTGTGGCAATATGTGAAGTAGAATGTTGTCCTAGATTACTTAAATACATGAGTTTTCTTAATTAATAACATTAAATGTTTATGCATATATTTTTTTAGAATCTATGAAATTATTAAAAAATGAAATATAGTATAAATTTGTATATTTAAAATATTTTGTACTTTTAATCTTCATTTAATATTTACTATTTCAAATCATTAAAAATATGGAATTATGAAAAAGGCTCACAATGCATTATCTAAAAAATTTCAAATTACTTTTATTCTTTTATTAGAATAAAATACTACAATTAACATATAGAATAAGAAAAAAAATAAAAGACATTAAATATTGATAAATATTTTCAATAATTTATTAATTATAATTCATTTTATTAGAATAAAATATAACCATTAATATAATAAAAAAGAAAAAAATTAAATAAAGGCATTAAATATGCATCGATATTTTCAAATTTTTATTAATTAAAGACATTAAATATTCATAAATATTTTTAAAATAACTAAAATATATTTTTAATTCTATATTTTTTTTTCAACTTGATTATTTATCTTTTAAAAAATTTATTTTAATTATTTATATCTTTAATAGCAAAACTTACACCTAAAACACAAGTCATCACTGAAAGGGAAATCACAAACAAATATAATCACTTACTTTTCTTCCCCTTTCATCTTCCGTCTCACAAAAATAAAAATATTGTACACAAACTTTCTCTTATTGCTCTTCTCATTCATCTTTTTCCTCCTTCTCATGCATCATCTTTGATTTTGAACAAAGACCCCACCAACAACTTATCAGCTTCAAAGAGACTTTCCTAAACCGGACCCCACTCTTGAAATGACTTCGAAACCACTGTCTATGTTCATTTATTTATGGAGTTCCTCTAATTTCGTGTGGGTTGAACCCGAAAAACAATTGTTTTCACGTAAATGAACAATCCTTTCTCTTGTTAGCTCAAGGTAAAACCCTCTCACCCCACACCCAATCCTCTCTCTTTTCCTTTCTCTCCAAATAGAGACCACACACACTAACACTCCTTAACCTCTAATTTCTTGCTCTCTTTTGCAGCAACCTCAAGCTCAAGATCAGGAAGAATGAGAAGCTCTAGAGGGCCAAAACAAAGTCTAAGATGAGGGATGACAGACCATGATATATAATTGATCTTGGATGTTGAGAGGAACCGCTACCCAATTTGCTCTTCTTGACTCTAACTGGTTTCCTTTTTCTTAAACTTATAGCTTGTGTAGTTGATGGTTGCTGTGGTTACTTGATTCTTGAATGGATTTGGTTTTTGTTTGCTTTCATTCTATGTACCACGGTTCTTACGCCATTAATCCCTTCTTCCTATTTGGTGCTATTTACATTTCATTTGGTAGATCACCTATTTTATGTGCTGAATGAATGAACCTTGTTGGTTGCAATCTAGAAAATTTATTGCATGTGTTTGCTGCAGGTTATCTCACTGATTCGTGACTTTGGAAATGATTAATTGTCCTCATGGGTCATCCCTGGACGAGAGGTTATGTTGATGTTAAAGACTTTGGTGAAAAAGTTTCTATTTGGCCTCCAAAAGGTTAGATCTTTACATGCACATAGGTTTTGGTTCATTTTCATATTTCTGCTGGATTTGGCTTCTCTACCCTTCACAATGTTTCTCACTGCTCAGTGTACTAAAAATCACAAAATGTGTGTCCATAGCTTCATATCAATGTTGTGATTAACATATAATTTGTGCAACTTTTTCTGAAAATGTTTGTTTAGGAAAGATGAAATTTTTTGCAGAACTGTTCAAATTTACATTTTTGGGCGAGTCAGAGGTGGTTTTGTGATTTTTATGCTTTAGGTATTCATGTTTTAAAATCTTTAACATGAACTAGCATCTTGACTTTGTTTGAAAAAAAAGTGTAATTTTTCATGTATGTTTGTTATTTTTATAAGATTGATGAATTCTGTTGTTGTTTTCACGTGTTTTTTATTTTTATTTTTATTTTTCTGAGAAATCTTACTCTGCTTTTTTATTTAACTGGAACTATTTGGGGGAAAAAAAGAAAGTGAAAGGAAGAATGAAAAAGGAAAGACGGGGAAAGAAAACGTTGAGACAAGTTCAAATTTTTTTAAAAAATAAAGGTCCATTCTAATTGCTCCATTTTTGCTTTAAGGGTTACTTGCTTGATTGCTTGATTATTCTGTTAGCCATTTGCATATATATCTCCTTTCTTTATTTTATTAATTAACATTGTATAAGGTTTTACATTTCTTCTCATACGAAATATTACTACAAACAAATAATATAAGCAAAAAAATAATTAAAGATATTAAATTTTTATGAATATTTTGCAGAATTTTTTATATTAACGATATTATTATTTTTTTATAATTTCTAAATGTTTTTATTTGTATTTAAAAATATTTAGCAATTGAAAAAAGGATTTTAATTTATTATTAGCAATTTTTAGAAGTTTCATATTCCAAATGATTTTAAACAGAAAATACTAATGAAATTTTAAAGTATTATTTTTTTAAAATTATAATGTAATTAATTTTGAATGGCTTAATAAATTCTGAAAGGTATTCCAGAAGATTTTATTTTTATATTTATTTTTTATTTTACTTATTAGTGGTAATATTTTATTAACGTGAAATGAACTAGAAAAATATTGTTTTAATTTATTTAGATGGCACATTCTTGGCCTTTTTTATAATTACATATTTCTAACAATTTTAAACAATAAATATTAAATGAAAATTAAAAAACATTAATTTTTTTAAAAATACAAAAAAATGTATTATCCATTCATTTTCTTAATAATTAAATAAATTTTAAAACTATCCGTGAATATTTAATGCATTTAATTAATGAAATTTTGCTAAATATTTATGAACATTTAACATTTTTAATTATCATTTTTATTTTATATGTTAATGGTAATATTTTATTCAAACGAAATGAATGAGAGGAAACTCTTTTTAATTTATTTAGATATCTAACTGGGAACTTTTTCATAATTACATACGAGATCGCATATTCGTGTGCAAAGAAAATTAATCTTTTATATAAACATTTATATTTTTTTATAAAAACTTAGTTAAATTGAGATAGAACGAGAAAATATATAAAAATACCTTATATCAAATTGTGCTAAACAGTGAGAAATAGATATTTTAGAAGAATTAAAAGAGACAGTTAAAAAAATATTTTTTTCATTTTAAATTTTAATTAAAATATTTAAATCAAGTTTTTTAAATCACATCCAATAATAATTAATAAAAATCAAATATAAAGATTGTATAATAATATTTTATCTATATAAAATATTAATATTTACTTTTATTTTTTAAATCACAAATAATTAGTGTAAATTTATTTTTGTAAATCACATTTAATCATAAATTCTTTATAAATTTAATTTCATTTTGTCTATCTAAATTTAATACTCTAATTAAAATTATATGTATTTAATTAAAATAATGAATTTTTAAATAATATTAATTATTTAATTAATTAATATAATAAAGTATATATATATATATCAAAGTCTTATGTTTTTGAATGAAAATATTACCTTAGTAATTAAAATATATAAATTATTTTTTTTCATTTTTATTATAATTTTGAATTTAAAGTGTTACATAAGAACTTTATTTAAATTAAATATAGTTCATAACAAATACAATATAAATATTAAAAATATAAATAAAATTATAAAATATATAAATTAGATATTTAAATTACTAATATCACACTAAATTTAATAACATAAATATTTTATTATATAATTATAAATTGATTAATATTTTTTTTATTATAAACAAATATTAGAAAATAATTTTATATGATTCACTAAATTAATATATAAAAACATTTTATCATATTATATAAAATAAAATTTTATCTTATAATTTATTTCACATGATAATAAATAATTTATGTTTCTAATAATATTATTTTATTATTTATTTATTTATAATTTTTAAATATAACAATCACTTGATTATAAAATGACTTTAATACTCTTAAATTTTTTTAAAAAGTTAAAATTATAAATTTATACCAAGAATACTTCTTTTAACTAATATATAAATATAAATAATATATTTAATGTATAATAAATATCTCACAATAAAATACTATCATTATTCCAATTGATATTTCATTACTTCATTTTTAAGTGAAAAATTAATTTTTATAATTTTTTTATATATGTATAAAGATCTCTCATAATTTTAAACTGTAAATGTTAAATGAAAATTATATTATCATTCACTTTAATGACTTAATAAATTATAAGAAAATATTAATGAACATTTAATGTCGTTCATTATGAAAAGGCAGTAAAATACTCATGAACATTTAATAAATTTAATTAATTTTTTTAAAATTACCCGTTAATACTTATAGTTTATTTAAACAAAATGAATGAGAAATAATAACTTCTTTAAAATATTCATGAAGATTTAACGTTTTTAATTATTTTTCTTATTTTTTATGTTAATGGTAATATTCAAATAAAATGAATGAAAAAAATAATTTTAATTTCTCTATATAACACTTTCTGAGCCTTAAATATTTTAATTTCTCTATATAACATTTTAATATTTAAAAGTATTAAATATTTTAAAAAACAAACGTATATTATAATTTATTTTTAATAACTTAATACATTCTAAAAAATAGTAAAGCATATTTAATGTATTTAATTAAGAAATTTTTAAAAAAAATTCATGAATATTCAATGTTTCAAGTGAAATTAGATTAGTATCTGATTTATAAGTTTTTGAATTTAAGTTTTGTGAATAAAAAGAATATAATTAAAAGAAGTAATTCTTAATAAAGATAGTCAATTTTTTTAATAAATATTAATTATTAGTAAAGTTGATAAATATTTTTGGTAAATTCTTTTATAAATCTTTTGCCTTTTTAACTCATCAACGTCTTTTCCTTTTTCTCTTTCTCAATTCCTCTCATTTATTTTTTTCTTTTCTTTGATTACGAGTGATTTGGCAGAGTAGTACCGATAATGCACGAAGGTAGTGGTGGTGTTGCTTTCGGCTCCTCTGTTGATAATGGCTTGTTGATGGTGTGTTGCAGGTATAGATTTCTCTGTTTTAGACGTAGGTGGATCTCTACTGTGGTGGTGTGGTCGTGATCATGGTAACTTTTTCCCCTCTTCCTTTTCTCCTCACTTTTCTTTACTTTACCTTGTTGATGGCTTATGGTTTCCTTGTAGTGTCCATACACACTCTCACTCAAGTTGTGAAATAGTCAAATATTGTTTTAAGTTAAGCATCACTATTGCCTAAGTTAACTCCAATTTCCTTTGAGTTTTTAGTGTTTTGAGATAGGAGTTTGTAATTTATTCTCATGTTATAGATAAATTTTCTTATTCTTGCTTTGAGATTATAATGGTAGAGAGCATGGTCAAAAGAGGAACTTTAACATAAGGACCATGTTCTTAATATTAATCTTATCTCTTTTAGCTTTCTTCATCGATGAACATGAAAAGAATCTTAAAGATTCTTTCTTGTCTAACTATAATTTTGAAGCTGCTTTGGGGAAAGCAATCTACATGTGCATGAATGAGCGCATTCTACCACATTGAAACTCACAAGATCAATAACAAATGGTAATCTACCTCTTCAGACAATTGTGGTGGTTAAAACACATGAAACGTGCTCTAACTAGCGCAAAATCTGAAAGGGTATTTCAAGTTTGTCTATTGAAACAACGTTAGTATGGTCGTGAAGTAGATTGGGGATTTAATGGTGTCATGATCGATGCAATAAGGATTTTGTCTTAATCATGATTGAATCACGACTACAATTATAGCTGCATTTATTTACAATCTTTTATAATGTCAAGGATCATTACAAAATATCCTTTGTGATTGTGATTACAGTTTAACACCTTACTAGAATCTATATAATGTATTAAGAAAATTCACTCTAGCGTACCCAAAACAAACTCTACATTCACTTTCATGAGACCTACCACTAGCTCAAGTTAGCTATTCCTACAACTAATTATCCCATTCTACAAGCCTTTTTAAAGAAAGAGCAATAACTAGCCATCTCATTAACCTTTGGATGTTGTGTTGAATGTTTTATAACTACATGTGATCAAGGTTTTAAATTGTGGTTGCAATAGAATTTTATTACATTTCTTGATATTGCAAGAAATTGTAGACAAATGTGAA